>ML254765.1:0-25157 GCA_005239495.1 Nicotiana undulata | reverse complement strand
CAAGAGCTCTTTTCCGTACAACAATGGTGTAAAAAGGGGTTTAGGTCGCGGAGGAAATATTATTTAACTGCCCAGTTCTTTGTTCATCGCGATCGCGGGAAAAGGCACGTGATCGCGAAGAACAAAAATAGCTGCCTCAAATTGTAACACTACGCGATCTCAACATTAGTCACGCGATCGCGCTTCACCCTATCCCAAACTCACGCGATCGCAACCACGACCACGCGATCGCGATACACCATCAGTTGCTCCCTCACGCGCCCAATTACTCTACGTGATCGCGAACTCCACTACACGATCGCACTACACACCCTGCTCAACTCACAAGATCGCGACCTCCTTCATGAGATCGCGATAGACAAAAATATGCCATTCCCCAGCTAACCCTACACGATCGCAAACACCCTCCCACGATCGCGTAGAAGGAAACCAGCAACAGAAATTGCAGCAGCAAGAGCATATCTTCTAAGGCCGAACACACTCTGTTTACCATCTGAAACACACCTGAGGCCCTCGGGACCCCAACCAAACTTACAAACATATCCCATAACATCATTCAAACTTAGTTTCACTCTCAAAACACCAAAACTAACATCAAAACTCAAATTTTGCATCGGATTCAAGCCTAAGAACTTTGATATTTCTAAAATTCACCAATGATGCCGAAACTATCCAAATCAACTCCGATTGACCTGAAATTTTGCAGACAAGTCCAAAATGACATTACGAACCTGTTCCAACTGTCGGAATTCCATTTTGACCCCGATAGCCTATTTTCCACTGCCGACCGGAATCGCCAAAAACTAACTTTCACCAATTCAAGCCTAATTCTACACCGGACATCACAACATTATTCTGAACACACTCCTAAGTCCAAAATCACCTAACGAAGCTATCCGAGCAATAAAATCTGTATTTCGAGGTCGTTTACCAATAAGTCAACTCTTAGTTGACTTTTCCCATTTTTAAGGTTATTCTTAAGGACTAAGTGCCTGAATTCTCATTTAACCATTCCGATTCCAAGTCAACTCTTAGTTGACTTTTTCCATTGTCGCTATCACATCAGTTGTACCATCACCTTGAGGTTGTGAGGGTGGTATCACCTCGTCTTCAGTGATCGGGTTGATAGCCTGTCTAGCAGGTATGCCTCAACCTCTCATTCGACCATAACCTGAGTTTAGTGGAAGCAAAATTCTATCTGATATAGCATGTGGTGCCTCGCGCCCAGTTATCCATCCAGTCCCCACTATTAGCCAACCGTTCCTTTGACATCTATAATCATAACAATATGGTTAGTATGTTTACTTGTCTCTAGATCGCAAATGTCACTCTTTTAAGATTCAATAAACAATAAGAAAGATAAGTCCTAGCCGGTTTCCGTCGAGCCCCGGTCGTGCATACGGTGCACATCATATACACAATTAAGCCTCTACTAGAACCGATGCTCCTTAAGTTTATCCTAAACCTAAAGCTCTAATACCAACTTTGTCACGACCCGACGAGGATCATGACCAGCGCTAAGTGGGTCTAAAACCACTAAGCAAGCCTAACTCTTTCTATTTCATGTCAAAAATCTGACAGAGTCTTCTCTGCACCGGTACCAATCCAAAACTTAAAACATGTCAGCAAATCCAAACTCGACACACAATAACTACAATAACACTAAAGTACAAAGTCTAAAGGAAAATATCAACAACACCAAGCCACATGGTTCACCATCAACTTTACATGTCTTAGGCTACTCTATTACTATGCAAGCCAAAATATAAGCCCAAGACCGACTTAAGGAGCAGAACTCTAGGATTTTAACCAACAACATGTCAAAGTAGTGTAAGAAAAATGACAACCCACGCCAAGCAAGTGCGAGGTTTACGCGATCCCTGGTCGGCTCTGTTAATCACTATATTTGAGTCAAAATGTCAGCTTCGGCGATATTATCTGTGGTGTGGGGGAAAAAAAACACTGTCAGTCGCACCGACTAAGTGAGTAATAACGTCAACCATAGCAACTATTTGGAACAAGCATAGATCAGAAATCATGTATCTCGTAAGATCTTCAATAATAGTTTATCAACACAACATAATAATCCATATATCAAATGACAAATCAAGGGAGTGAAAAAATGCTCATAATTCTATATTTTTCTATAATATCTTTAAAATGAGAGATACTTAAGCCAGGTCTACCATGGCCGTCTGACAACCCCGTCAGCTAGGTTCCGTTATGGAGGGTAAAAATGTGATATACACCGATGTAGACGCGTAATTTTGACCCACACAATATTTTCGTAGCATAATCATGATTACGTTTTATCAAAACAAATCGAGGTATACGTTCGCGTGACCTTGACCAAATATTTTTAATATTAAGGGCTATTAATTGTGTACACGTACGCGTGACATGATTTTTAGCTCATTAAATAAGATGAGTACACGTACGCGTGACTCGTCTCACGATACTCTCTTAAAAGCGGTAAAAGAAAAATATACATAGGTCCTAAAAATGAGTAGTTAAACAATTAAGCCAAGTATGATTAAAAGCGACTGTGCTAGAACCACGGAACTCGGGAATGCCTAACACCTTCTCCCGGGTTAACAGAATTCCTTACCCGGTCTTCTGGTTTCGCAGACTTTAACACAGAGTCAAAACTTCCTCGATTTGGGATTAAAATAAATCGGTGACTTGGGACACTATAAATTATCCCAAGTGGCGACTTTGAATTTGAATAAATAATCCTGTTTCGATTATTGTCACTAATTGGAAAAACTCCCTTATTACCCACCGGGGGTGAAAAAGGAGGTGTGACAGCTCTGGCGACTCTGCTGGGGACAAGAACCTAGAATCTCAGGTTCAGAGTTCAAGAATTCGAGCTTTTTTATGTGTTTTTACTTGGCTTCATTGATTGTGATATTACTGTATTTTGTGGGCCTAATGTGCTAATTGCCATTCATTTACCGCTTTAATATTATTTGATCTGTATTTAAATTGCTTCCATACGCCACCCCTCTGAGTCTTCTAAAAAAAATGGTGCACACGTTCGCGTGGCCCGCTTTTCTGTTAGAGGTCGTACCAAATAAGAACGAGGATGGACCAGCAACAAGGCCGGGTAGACTTTCGTGCTCCCGGTATGTTTCCCCCACCTCGGCTCCAGCTGTCCGCTCGGGTACCCAGGTCTAGAACACAACCCCAGGTTTAAACCTAGAATAACAAAACCCCATGCCGGATCCCTAGTAGGAACGACTATTTGCATCACGTGCAGTTGACTTAGGGGACTCAACACAGGGGTTGGGTCCGTCTAGGACAGGTGGACCCCAAAAAATAAAAGACCATTTTGATGCATTTAATGTGCTACATGTTGTATTCTTCGAGGGTAAAAGACGTCATTTGGCGGACCAATGTTGATTGAGGGGAAATGAGAAAGAAAGGAGGGTTAAGTGTGAAAATGAAGCAGGTAGGGCTAATTATATATTTCTTTCGCAAATTTATTTATTTATTTATTTTCTTTCAAGAAAAAGACCAACAAATAAATGAAAATGAAATAATATTTAAAAAAAAAATTTGCACGTTCCCTTCATTTTGTTAAGAAAAATATATTTTTTTAAAAAGAAAAAAAGAAAATCCAAAAAGATTTTACATGTTTTCATCATTTTTCAAAAAAAAAAGAGATAAAATGTGTTTTTTTACAAGTCATTTTTTTAAAAAAATTCTCTCTCGTATCCAATCTGCCCGAACTACGCAAACCTGATTCTCGTCTTTCGGGGCGCGATACGTAGGCAGCCCACATAAGGTCCGGTATTCTTAGTGAGTCTTAGGTTCTTGGCTTCGCGGGGAATTAGCCAAATCTTGCAAGTTTAGCCACATTTGGCCACATAGGCCGTTTTTGCAATATAGAGCTAGTTTTTTTCAAAGTGTCTTAATAACATATGTCTTAGAGCGCGAAGTGTACAACAAGATGTCCTCTCAATTCTAAGGTCTATCCATGTTGAATTTGCATGACTAGCCACTTTTACAAAAAATAACTCAGTCATGTTTGCATGGCACAATTGGAAGTATTGTGGTCTCACACGTGTATTGAATCACTAACTCTATTTGATCTTATTTTTTCCATTCAAGTATGGATCTATTTGTTAGAGTTTGATCATGACAGATACCCAGGACCATTTTAGTCAAGATCATGCATACAAGAGCTGCTTGAAGAAAGTTTTTATTTTTGAGTCTATTTTATGTTGTCTTTTAATTTTTAGTCTTGTACAGTAGTATCGAGTTTGTCAGTCTAGTTAAGATTGTCGAGTCTTTTTTTATAATATTGCATGTTTTATATTTGAAAAAAACAAAAAAAAAAAGAGTTACAAATGAAAAATCCAAAAAGATTTTGTTTATTTTTCTTAGTTTATTTGTTCATTACTTTTCTAGAACTACGCTTGGTCCGATTCATGCGGAATATGATACGTAGGAAACCTACATAGGGTTAGATCAAATCAATTCATTAAAAAAATTATCAAAAAAAGAAAAGAAAAAAAAAGGGAAATGAATTTGTGGGACGTGAGGCGAGAGAAAGAAATTAATGATAATTAGAAAGAAAAGAGAGGAAGGAAAATGAGCAAGTCAAGAAGTGCTAGAAATGAAAGAAAAGAGGAGGCTGAAATGAACAAAATTGGGATGATGCCAAATGACCTTGTGACCCTCGAAGCCATTCATGAACCATTAATTGATGCTAGGTGCATTACACACAACGTGATGTTTTATCTGATAAATGCTCTAACGCTAACATGTTGGCTTTGTTTTGCTCCTCTATGGTATTTTAATTGTTATCATAACAGAGGGTGGTTAGTTTGTGGCGAGTCATCCGTACAATACAAGGTCAAATAGCGAGGTAGCCATGACTGGCAAAGACTTGGACACATGTGTTGTTGACCCGCCCAAGGGGATTGTTGAATCAGAATCTGAGTTGAATGAAGAGGTCCTAAAGTTGAAGGGACATATGGCCGAAATATACCAAGCCTGGATTAGTGGGTGTCCTTCATCATTGTACCCCGCTAACTACTCTGAAAGCTTTGTCACCATTCCGCCATTGTCACAAATCCAGATTCCTACTGCTACTGATATCTCCCCACAACCTTTTCACACTCCACACCCCAAAACCACCTCACATGAGTCAATGAGCCACTTGGTTAAGACAATGTGATTGAAGTGGGTGAGGGTCCCAGTAATTTTGATGTGCAACTCAGTGGATAAGATCTCGAGCTTAGTAATTAGAAAGCACCACATTTCCTAGTCGGGAAGGAGTCTTGGCAGTTCATTTTGACACCTTTTCTGCTATCTGGTTATTTCGGGGGTGTAATCCAGATTTTATCTTGTTTGTTTTGGTGATTCAAATCCTTTTGTCCTCTTTTGCTTATCTTTAGGAGTCTTGTTAGTTAGTTTTGTGTCTCTGAGTCTGTCATCTAGGTTTGTTTCGGTATTGTTCAAACCCTGCCATCCTTCGGTCAAACGAAAATTTGTTTTTGTTATTTGCAATCTCTGTTTAGTTCTTTTCTTGTATATAGTTCTTTTCAGGCCAGTTCTAATGACATGACATGCGTGCGGAGTTTTTAACCAGATCTTGAAAGCCAATCTAATCATTGAATAATGAAACATGATTTTGAATGTGATAAAGGATGAATTTGAGCAAACAAGTAAAGGCTCACGCATTCTAAGATAACCTGGAGCTTGAATTGAGTGAAACTGAGGCGATTAGTCTGGGAAATCAAGAGGTTGATGAGAGAATACAACAAGGGAGTGTCTCTCAAACAATTTGTGGTAGATCAGTCAGTGTTGAAATGAATTCTTCCACATCAGGCTGAAGCAGAAGGCAAGTTCGCCCCAAATTGGCAAGGGCCGTTCATCGTAACGAGAGTGTTGTCCAATGGTACTTTGTATTTAACAGATATAGAAGGCAAATGTGTAGATATGGCTATAAATTCTGATGCAGTCAAAAGATATTATGTGTGATTTCTTTGGTTTAAATTGTGTTTGTTTGTACTTGGCATGTTTTGAAGATTGGAATGATGAAGGCATTTTATTCTGCTATCTAAACATTTTACCCTTTGTTACCCCTTTGAGCCTTATATATTTTCTTTCATACCCCTATTTTGGAATCAGTAGCAAAGTTCAGAAACATGGACGCAAAAGGTAAAATAAAGAAGGAAAAGAAGAAAAGAAAAAAAAGAGGAAAAAAAAAAAAGAAGAAGAATGAATGAAAAAGTGAAGAAAAAAAAGAGAAAGAAGAGAAAAAGAGAAAAGTAACAACAAAAAAGGCAATTCCTATTACATGAACTACGTTTGACCTGATTCCTTTTAAGGATACGTAAGCAGCCTCACGGTTCGGTCCCATCCAAATAAAAATTCAAAAAGCCCCAGACAAAGAAACTGGGGCAGAAGTTGTGGCTATATAAAAGATCTGATTCCAAAAGTTGTAATTGTAAACCCACTCAATTTGTTTTGAGCCTTTATCCTTTCTTTCTAACCCCATCCAAAAGCCTGCATTATGGTCCAAAGAAAGACCTTCCGACCAATATTTGAGGGTGCCAAGTCAAGCGAGACAGAGGTATGATTCACACCAGGGGCAACACTCTGTGCCGTACAAAGGAAAATAAATAAATGAGAGAGTCTTATTGGTGAAAACCCTCACGGGCACCGTAAGGCGATGGTAAGGTGAGAGAAATTATAAATGATAGAGTCTTATTGGTGAAAACCTTCACGGGCACCGTAAGGCGATGGTAAGCAGTGAGAAATCAAAATGAGAGAGTCTTATTGGTGAAAACCTTCACGGGCACCGTAAGGCGATGGTAAGCAGTGAGAAATCAAAATGAGAGAGTCTTATTGGTGAAAACCTTCACTGGAACCGTAGGGCGACAGTGAGTTGAGAGATGAACAAATGAGAGAGGTATGTCGGTGAAAACCCTTTAGGGCGCCGCAAACCGAACAAGGCCAGTAATCCGGCGAAGTGATTGGGTTATGAAGATCCTGGGCGCAAGATATGACAACTGAAAATTGATTGGTTAAACAGGTTGGGCTGATTAATCCGAAATGCATGTCATGATCATTGGTACCAGCTGCCTCACTCAGATAAGTCTCTTTTCCTCTTTCTCCCACAAACAGTCGTCCTGTTTTGAATTTTCCTCTGTATTCCCAATTCTCAAAGTCGTTGCATCTCATTTCTTTTGGGTTTATTTCTCTAAGGCTTTACCAATGTCAGCAGTGTTTAAGCAAATAAAGGAAGGATTCCAAAGCTTACTACCAGCTTCCGAAATTGCACGAAGCAAAGTGCAGCCAAAGCATACCAGAAATAGCACAATGCAAAAAATGGAAATAAGGTGTTAGTGAAAGTTCAAGTGGTCGAGTGGTTAGTGAATGTTGTGGAAGATGCAGAGGTTCAAATGGGAAGGACAGAAATGTAAAACAACGGTTTGAGAAAAGGTCATTCGGGTCTTTCAAGGTCATATTGTTGAAATTCAGCCAGAAAGTCAAACAAATTCTAGGCCAAGTTCAAAACAGCTAGTTAGAACAAAGCGCGGCAGTGGGAAGGCCATCCTCAGCAAGAATGCCACAAACTAACCACCACATTTTTTCAAACTGATAAAGTTTTCTTTGATTGAAACCAAGGCCAGAAAATTTTCTGATTTGCAGGGACCCTCCATGAGGAAAGCATGATTCAGGGGCACGGAATTTTGTTCTTTCTACAGAGATCCTCCAGGAAGAGAGCCTGGCTCAGGTAAGTACATTCTAAGTTCTCAGGACCCTCCTAGATAATGGGATTTAGTTTTCAAGTTCTCAGGACCCTCCTGGATAATGGGATTTAGTTTTCAAGTTCTCAGGACCCGCCTGGATAATGAGATTTAATTTGAAGTTCTCATGACCCTCCTGAACAATGGGACTTAGTTAAAATTCAAAACATCCATGAGTAACAAGATCTGGCATAAGCTCTACTTTGAGGAAATATAGTTGGCTTTAAATTTTTCATTCTTAAGATAAGATTCAATTTGAAATTTTCAAGACCCTTCTGGATAATGGGATTTGGTTTAAATTCTTAGATATTTTGGGTAACATGATTCGATTAACATTCACAGATGAGCCCAGATACCAAACTGGGGCAGAAAAAGTTTCTTTGTTTGTCTATTTGTTGTAATCAGGCGCCTACCTGGAGAACAAGGGAATGCAGCTCAAGTAGCGAAAATCAGGCGCCCACCTGGAGAACAAGGGAATACAGTTCGAAGTTTTTGAAATCAGGCGCCCACCTGGAGAACATGGGAATACAGTTTCAAGTTTGGAAATCAGTCGCCCACCTGGAGAACAAGGGAATACAGTTCCAAGTTTTTGGCAATCAGGCGCCCACCTGGAGAACAAGGGAATACAATTCGAGTTTTGGCAATCAGGCGCCCACCTGGAGAACAAGGGTATACAGTTCAAAGTTTTGGCAATCAGGCGCCCACCTGGAGAACAAGGGAATACAGTTTCAAGTTTTTGACAATCAGGCGCCCACCTGGAGAACAAGGGAATACAGTTTCAAGTTTTGGCAATCAGGCGCCCGCCTGGAGAATGAGGGAATTCATTTTAAAGTTTTTTTCAAAGTTCAAGTCAGTAGCAGGCGCCTACCTAGAGAACGAGGGAATTTATTTCAAGTTAAGTCATCAGGTGGGTGGAGAATGAAGGAATTCATTTCAAAGTTTTTTCAAAGTTCAAGTCAGTAGCAGGAGCCCACCTGGAGAACAAGGGAAGTCATTTCAGAATTCAATTCAGGTTAGAAGTAGCAGAAGCTCGCGACAAGGATGCGAGTCGACAATAGATGACCAGCAGAAGTAGTCTTAATCCAGAATAAAAGAAGAAGAAAAAAAACCAAAAAAAAGATTGAGGTAGCACCTGCAGCTAGCAAGCGTCAAGGTTCAAATCTAGAGTCTGCATGAAAACCATTCAAGACTCAAGATCAAGCTTCAGAAGACTTATAGATAGGAATCTTGTAACTCATAGCTGATAGGCTTAGTTAGTTTTTTTTTTCATTCTTGATTTTGATGTAATAACAGGACCTCGGAACGGAACCTCGACGGAACGACACTTCACTCGACACTCCATCTTGGTATCCTTCTCCATCACTCTTCCTACCTTTGAACTACACGTGGCCTGATTCCTTTATAGCCAAGGATATGTAGGCAGCTCAGATACCAGGGCTCGGTCACATTCTCTTTTCTGTTAGTTCTAGGTCTCTCTAAATAAGTGTCAGGTCAAAAATAACTTGTCTCGTCGTTCTTTGTCTGAAAACTCTTCATGTTTCCAGTCAAAGAGTGGCAGCTGTAGACGCGTAATTTTTGACCTACACAATATTTTTGAAATTAGTTAGTATTTTAATATTTTAAAACATTCACTCGATTTCATTATACAACTTGAGTCTATCTTTTGTTTTTAATTTCAAAAAAAAAATATTTGAAAAACACAAAAAATATAATTTTTATATTGTTTTATATTGTAGTTTACTAGAATTGATCTTATATTTTTAAAATGAAAAAGGTATAAGCTCTTAATTATTGGATTTAAAAGTGTTGAATCCCAAATTTAGAGCCCATTTTCGGATTAGCCTTTGAGCCCAAACCTCAAAAGCCCAATCTTCCTTACCCTTCACCACCCCAAACACCCTAATACATAACACACCCTAGACCCTATCTCTAGGCTGTTTTTAGGGTGAGTTTTGAGTTTGTCCGAGTGAGGTCTTGTTCGAGGTTCCCTATGTCGTTTCCGGTCGTGGTCGTTCATACAAATGTACATCAAGATTTTGTTCCGGATGTATCGCAGAACGTTTAGCTATTAAAAGGTCTGTGCTCCAATTTTCGTATCCCAATTCATATTATGTTTGCTATAAGGTTCAATTTTTGTGTTATTTATCTTCTTTGATTATGGATCGATCTATGATTGTTTTACTGTTTCATTTGTTAGTTTTGATGAATATTTTAGCCTAAATTGCTTTCGGTTTCATTAACTTCCTACTGCATTGGTACTTCATTTGTTTTCTTCGTTATGCAATGCATTTTCTTTTCGAAAATGTCGTCAAATGTTCATGTCAATAATGTTAAGAGGAGTACCAGTATTTGCTCCTTATGTGTTAGTTTGGTATTATTGCCGTGTTTGCTGGAATTCAAGGTTTTATGTATCAGTGGCTGCTATTTTTGATGGTATTAGTTGGTCTTCTATCATTGTTGCAATTAGTAATAAATAATTCACGAACGCCGTAGTTTGTTTCAGGTGCATAAATAAATTATCGTGATTATGGGTACGGTTTTCGTATCATAGTCATGATACGTAACCCCAAAATTCGAGTGAATGTTGGCGTGACTCGACCATCAAATAGTTAAACTAAATAAATTACTTGACTATGGGTACGGTTTTCGTAGCATAATCATGATTACGTTTTATCAAAACAAATCGAAGTACACGTTCGGGTGACCTTGACCAAATATTTTTAATATTAAGGGCCATTAATTGTGTACATGATTTTTAGCTCATTAAATAAGATGAGTACACGTACGCGTGACTCGTCTCACGATACTCTCTTAAAAGCGGTAAAAGAAAAATATACATAGGTCCTAAAAAAGGAGTAATTAAACAATTAAGCCAAGTATGATTAAAAGCGACCGTGCTAGAACCACGGAACTCGGGAATGCCTAACACCTTCTCCCGGGTTAACAGAATTCCTTACTTGGTCTTCTGGTTTCGCATACTTTAACACAGAGTCAAAACTTCCTCGATTTGGGATTAAAATAAACCGGTGACTTGGGACACCATAAATTATCCCAAGTGGCGACTCTGAATTTGAATAAATAATCCCGTTTCGATTATTGTCACTTTAATCGGAAAAACTCCCTTATTATCCACCGGGGGTGAAAAAGGAGGTGTGACAACCGGTCTATCATACAAGGTGCACCAGGTCTAACGATCCCTAGGTTAGATAACGACGATCTGGCCATGTTGATTCTCAAAGCCATTTCCTTTATAGCACAATAAGTTTTACACTTCTTCTATCAAGAATTAAATCCAAAATAAGGAGAATAAATCATAAATAGACTAACTCTAAAACATATTAATTGTAATAGTACTCATGTTTTAAAGCGTCATTTGGCATATATGAACATACCGAATTATACTATTGCTACAGTTCATTCTATGGAACATACCGAAACTAGTTTCAAATATGCTACAGTTCATTCTATGGAAGAGTCATTACTCACAATACTATTGACGAACAACTCCAAGTTGCTTCCAGTAATCGTGTCGTCAAATATCAACTATCTAAAATACAATACAAGATTTGATTAATTATTCTTAAACTTATGATATTACATATTTCTAGTAATAAAAATTTATAGTTTTTGATTCCCACTTCAACTATCGCACAAAATCACTTCTTTGTACAAATAGTTTGAGTGGCAACTCTAGCATTCCTACCTAAACGTTTGTTCTAAAAATAATTTCAACATTCCGTAATAGGAGGTTATGAAAATTGCGCTTCATACTTGAAAAAAGTCTATATTCAGCTGGTGTGTGCATCAATTTATTTATTCCTAGCCATCTTCAAAAGTACTTGTGATCTTTATTCTATTCTCGAAAAGAACATCGTTTCTCTTCTTTGCTTCCTGATAATTTGCTACCCAATTACTTTGCCCCAAAGTTGAAGTTTCCCCATTTTTCATAACTGATTTTGTAAGTTTCAGCTATTACTATTAATTACTCCAAGAAAATGAAGAGATCGATTGATAGGTAAAAAATTTCTGATACACACCTAAATGAAGGAGCAATAACAGAGTAAGGAATTTGGGTCTTTGCCTGCAGCGTTAGCCCTAGAATTGCTTCTAGGTTTCTGGTTCTTGCTATTCTTTCCTTCTTCTTTCCTTAATATTCTCTCTCTTCTTTTTCTTTTTCTTGGAGAGTTGTTGCGGAAAACCAGCAAAGTTGGTTTTTCTTTCTTCTTTTATAAATCTTCGTAGACCGCCTCCTTCGTTCTTTCTCTCACCGCCTCTTTCTATTTCTTTCGTTTTCCCTTTTTGTTTGTTTGTTATAATTAAAGCTAATAGGCTAAGAGCTGACAGGCCACTTGTCTTATTAACTTAATTAGTTTCGGGGGTATGCATCTATACCCGATTTTTGGGTCACGTTTTAATTTATACTTGCTTTGTAAAAATAAAAAAAATATAAGCATACCCAATTTTCGCATAAACTTCAGGCATACGGGCCTGAAGTAGCAAAGGCAATCAAGCAAACTTCAGCATTCTAGTAGAGGGGCCTGAAGTTGTTTGTAATGCTGAACGTAAGCATTCTACTAGCTGAAGTTTTGTTCTCTATTTGCTGAACTTAAGCATGTTTTAGCTGAAGTTTTTCGCGTAAACTTAGTGTTGGCTGAAGTATTTGTTTGTAATTGCTGAACTTAAGCATTCTACTAGCTGAAGTTTTGTTCTCTATTTGCTGAACTTAAGCATGTTTTAGCTGAAGTTTTTCGCGTAAACTTAGTGTTGGCTGAAGTATTTGTTTGTAATTGCTGAACTTAAGCATTCTACTAGCTGAAGTTTTGTTCTCTATTTGCTGAACTTAAGCATGTTTTAGCTGAAATTTTTTCGCGTAAACTGAGTGTTGGCTGAAGTTTTTGTTTGTAATTGTTGAACTTAAGTATTCTACTAGCTGAAGTTTTGTTCTCTACTTGCTGAACTTAAGCATGTTTTAGTTGAAGTTTTTCGCGTAAACTTAATGTTGGCTGAAATTTTTGTTTATAATTGCTGAACTTAAGCATTCTACTAGCTGAAGTTTTATTCTCTATTTGTTGAACTTCAGCATGTTTTAGCTGAAGTTATAGGACTTGAAGCAAGCTGGCAATTGGCACTCATAATGATAGTTATGGTGCCTCTAATTGGATTAAATGGATATCTTCACATGAAATACGTTAATGGTTTTGGTGTTGATGCTAAGGTTAGCTCCAAACGTCTGTACTAACGAAAAGTTAGAACATCAGTTTTCTTAATGAAAGTGCAATATTTCTACAGAAATTATACGAGGATGCAAGTCGAGTTGCCAGTGAATGAGTTGGAAGTATCATAACAGTGGCAGGAAGAAAAGAGCGCACAGGTAGCAGGGAGAAAGAGGCGCTTGAAGTTGTTAAAATTAGGGTATAGGTTAAATAATTTTAAAAATATGAGTATAGGTTAAATGAGGGCGACCAAATAGGGCGCCCCGTGCAAATTTTACATTAGTTTCGTGGGTCAAGGCCCAATTCGTTGGTCATTACAGGTAAAGAGGAGAGGAGATATAATAAAATGCAAGTTTGAGTGACTTTCATATAATTGAAGAATCATCATCTTACAATGCAAAGCGGATTTAAGGTGTATGTATGTTATGAGATTAGGCCAGACGAATAATAAATGACATAAATATGTTTAATTTGGTTAGCAGATTGATCGAGACTCGAGAGAGAGAGAGAGTGACCAATTCTGAATTCAAATGCTTTGTTGGACCAACTCTATGAATCATCACCATCCGTGTTGCTCAATTTCAATTTTCAAGCCCGTCTGATTGTGTTAAAGGATAAATTCCTGTTCTTTTTAATGTATCGTACAACTTTTGCAGGTAAGGAGCATCTGGACATAATATCTCCAGTATTATAGAACACGTCTGAACAAAAAAATCTTCAAAATTCCCAATATTTCACAATTTTGCACCCTATAATCAGCATAGTACACAAGTCTCCTAAGCTAAGCCTGTGGTGTTAGGTAAATGTAAGATTCAGTAGGAAAGTGCACGATCCAAAGGTGTCAACAAGAATTCAAGCTGCTTCATGCAATTCTTACTACATAACCTTACAACATTGATCACATTAATGGAAACTTTCACAGATCAACTTCATTTTCAGTGATAGAGGCTTAGGCTTTGTTATGCTTTTAAAAAGCCAGATAGGATTCTTGGATCCAAAGAATGAGAAAAACAATTGTATCGTTTTGCTGCCAAAACTTCACACAATAGATCATGCTGGTGTTGGGGATTTGCCTTCTTCAACGGGAGAAGGTCTGAGATTGAACATTCCAGCAAGTCCTCGTCCCCTAGCTAGCTGTTCAAGCTCTTGAATTTTGCTTTTTAGGCTCTCCATTTCTCTTGCCAATGCTTCATCTCGTTCCCGCATTTGCTGAAGAAACACACGAGGACCTCAAATATAACTCAGACAAAGTTATAGAATGATAGAATTTCAGTTTATTATGACAACTAACAGAGGTTTTGAACTCCACTAATGATGTAATAGAAAAGAAACCCACTTGTTTTCGACAGAATTTATAGAAACTCAGAATAGCAATTACAACAGTTCCTTCTGCTGTTCTGCAGCAAGGAGCCATAATGAGCCAGGTAAATTGGGGTGCCTTTACAGGTTTAGTAATAGAAATAACAACATGTAATTAGAGGGATACATGGCGCATCCCCCTGCCTGCTCTAAGGGCTATAAGCAACAGTATTGATGGATGTGAAGCAAAATTGGTCTGTTATTTCGCAATCACAGGGACTAGATCAGCAACTGGTTAACCAAAAAGTGCTTGCTTTAGTGCCATTCCATGAAATCACATTGAGATAGAAATAAATAACCATAAACCAATTTATCAAAATAAATAAATAAATGAAGAAATAATAATGGACTTTGGTCTAACTCAACCTCAAAAGTTAGCTCATCAAGTGAGTACTGCCAAAGACCATAGGGAGATAACAACTTATTCCTCAACCAATGTGCGATACTCTTAACAATAATAATCAGTAACCATAAACTTGAAAAGGAGATGCTAAAGTAACAGCGCAAATACTTTCAGGGGGGTTCAATGTTTTGGCTAGGGTCATTGATAAAGCAATAAAAGAGTTTATCAAGACCAAACAAGTAATCGAAGAATTTGAGAGTATACCTCCATCTCTTGCCTGCGAACTTCCTCCTTTTTAGCTTCTGATCGAGAACTTCTTTGCACCTCAAAGTAAAGTGCAGCAACTGCAACCTGTTCAGCGATTTGAAAAAGTTGCCAAATCACAAATTAGGCAACATAATGGTGCTAAATGCAAGATAGCAAAGTCAAACGCCATTACATAGCTCCAAACTGACCACCACGATCAACAGATTCAACCAAATATAAGGATGCCCTCCGTGGTGCATTATTCATGATTTATTACTGTGTCACTCACATGAAATGAGCAAACTAATGGAACAGGTTATTGTTGCACTGAAAACTGAAATTTAGGAAGTGAATCATGGAATGAAATCTGATCCATTATCTATAGTGGAAGTTGTGTTTCATCTCCAATGCATCATAGCTGCTCTAACTATCCAGCTGCTGACACAGACCAATGAATCTTTTATTTTCATTCTCTATTACTACCATTGAAAACTAGTTAAATGCCAACACTGGCAAGCAGCTGCAACTATTGTGATTTTCTTAATCTCCCAACTTTATCAATAGGCTAACAGCTGTTGACTCGTCGTGTCAATCTTTAAGATGAAAAGATCATGACGAAGTATTAGCTCTTCCTCATTATGGAACTGTTTCACTAAAACATCCAAATCCGGAAAAAAATATAGTAATTGTTTTGCAAAGAAGCTCAAAAGCAATCTGAAACTTGAGATAGCACCAAGAGAAGGTCCAAGCTTTGACCTCAATTTTCCACAAAATCATCTTTTCTTTTAATCAGTAGTAATCCACAAAATCGTCTAACAACCTCATGAACTAAACTTCAGCCCTATTGATCATCGTCCATAAGGTTATTTCCAACAGTATTGTCAAAGGCGTAAAGCACAAAAAGAAAAGGGAAAAAAAAAAAGACAAAGTATACCACGCACACACATGCATATGTATATGTATACACACGCGCGCGCACACATGCATGCATACATATTTTATATTATATATATATATATATATATATATATATATATATATATATAGAGAGAGAGAGAGAGAGAGATAAATTTATGTAGACATTAGAATTGAAATACTACAATTAAGTGAAATACACGGAATAAAAATCATGTCACTCAAATTTAAAAGTGTGCTAATTTTTGTGTACAGATGCAGATGTACAGTTTTAACTTCCTACTCAAATTTACTGATTAGCTTTCTCAGTCTTTTCCATCCTTAGCAACCAATGATACCTCAAAGAGAAAGAGATAAACACTAGAGCCCAAGAGTTCAACTCCAACTCTTGGTACATTCCTTTTCCTTTCTTAGCAAAGGATAACTCAAACAGAAGGAGATCAGCACTAAAACCCAAGAGTTCAAATCTAACTCATCTGAGAGTTCTGTAAGGGAATTCACTATACAAAGTTGGTTCAAGATTTTGCAGCACAGCCACAAAGTGCAGTCAATGTAAAATGTTGGTAACTTATACTTGGAATCTGTTAACTTTAATACTTCAGCTAAAACAAAAGAGAAAATATAGTCATATTCACGCATATAAATTACTCCAAATGAACTCTATCTACTGACACAAGTACATTTTGTCATAAGCAAACCTTAGCTCAATTCTATGTTGTTTAATAGCACTAATCGTAGGAACTACTAAGCTTCACGCAGATCAGCCAAAGCAATATGTTTGATGTTTCGAAGATCATGTGAAAATCGTCATAAACAATTCTCAATTCAAATATGTGTTGTTTAACAGCACTTAGCTTAGGAGCTACTTGCTTCATGCATGATCAGTCAGAGTAATACTCCTTGAAGTTTTGGAGATTGTTTCACATTTTAAGCAAATTTTAAAGCTAGTCTGTGCATCTCGAGATGGCAGATATGATAATTTCGTCTTTATAAGCTTCAGAGATCTAAGCTTTGTGTTCCAAGCTCTTCTTGGAATAATAAATCGCAAGGCAGTTGCACAGAGAAGGACTCGGTAGACATATTGAACTATGATCGCGCATATTGATGCAAAGCAACTTTATTGCCCAAGAATTACAAGGGTTCTGTGGATTGTTAGAAGCTGCCACTGCTAATCTGGGTAACAAAGGTAGCACGACTACTTCCATACCGCGTCAGAGCGCATATCATGTTTTAAGTGCACAGGATTTCAAACCTTGAGCAGTTAGCAAAGTGTATCTTCTTATTTGAACAACAATGATATGTAACAGTTAATAAAGGGGTGAAGCTTAGATAACTATCTAGACATGTCATCACAGAGTCAAGTGGGAAAATAAGCAATACCGAGAAGACAAAAGCCTCCCCCAGAAGGTCAACAGCAGCTTGAACAGCTTTCTCCTCATCCAAAGGCCGTATTTCTACATTGGTTGCATGACCATATATCCGCCTTTGCATTGTTGTTGTCACCCGGTGGTTTGCCTGTTTTGCGAATGTGTTAAAAAGGATGAAATTCGAAATGCTAACAGAATTAAAAAGATTAACATATAACGAAGGATAAGTTTCTGAAAGATGGGTATTTGCATCTACAAACAGGACATAAATAGCTGAATGAATATACTGAAACATAATAATGAGAAATGCACAGAGGAATGCAAGAGCATTTCTTGCATTATTAAGGGATTAAAAGAACTTGACAGTAAAAGAAGGGCATCAATTTATCAAAAGTAAAGACACACAAGGTATGACCAGCTATTTAGTCAAATTGCACAAAAATTCCTCAACAAGAGCACAAGCCGCTATTAAAATGTATCAGAAGATGTATCCATTAGAATCATCCAACCACTTAAGTGAATCTTACAAGTCCCTCAATTCAGAAACTACAAGTTCTGAAGAACGAACCGGAACTCTCCAAAATCATAACCAATCTTTCTCATGCCAAATATATCTGGAAGTTGTAGTTTGTCATATTCCCGTTTTTGACAATGGTTTCTTTGCATTTTGTTTCTGACCGTAAAATCCCATTAGATTATAGATCAACTTATATCCAGTCAACAGGCTATGAGTTGCTAACCAAACTGTGAATAGCAAACGATTATGCTTTTGCGTTATTTATGTTCTTTGAACAACTCACAACAAATTGATTGGATGGAAGAGTAAACTAACTAACCAGGAGCACTAAAATTGTAAAATGACAAGTTGTTCTACTGACATAAACTAACCAGGAACAGTAAAATTGTAAAATCACAAGTTGTTTTACTAACATTAACTTATTCTCGTGTATTGAAGTCTTTACTGATGAAGCCTAAATTCAGCCACGCAGCACTAGGCATGCAGCACACTCTTTTCCGCTACCACATATCATTTCACAAGACACTATTAGTACCTGGAGAGTCGAACAATTTTTTCTTTTACTATGCAATACCAATGTGGGACTCAAGAGTCAAGCCTAATACCTGGCAATGGACAATAACAAACCACCACGTTCCGCTCCGCATCAGTCGTCGAGGACAGACGGCTGCGCAGTAGACATTTCTAGCCTTGGGGAACATTGCAATACCAACGTCACCATCCATGGCACAGTGGCACGGAGGGTGGCTCTGATACCATTGATACTGATAAAGGGATTCAAAATCATAACAGCTTATCATTATCCACGTGATTCCGTTAGTTTAAATTGCTTTCAACTAGAGTCCTAGTTTTACTGACATTCTAACTCTTGTGTAAATATCTGTTGTACTTATCTACTTAGATTTGGATTCACAAATCCACTGTATAAATGTACGCAGCAAAGGAAATGGAAATAATAACTTTCAGCAACTATCTGTGTTCCTTTATGGTATCAAGAGCATCTAGGACTCCAACAAGTAATTGATTCTGGGAACACCTTTTTTTTCTCTTTTCCTATCAAACCAAACCAACAACAATGTCCTCTTCAGATACTATTGTTGTTGCTGCTACTGGTGGCAGTGCCCCTCAACCAAATCAATTAATCACCATTAATCCTGCATCCCAACTACCTCTCAAACTCACCGGCAGTCACAATTTCTCGACATGGAAAGCTCAACTTTCCACTCTCCTCATTGGATATGATCTCATGGGTTATGTAGATGGCACAGAACTATGTCCTCCACAGTTCCTTACTTTAACAGATGGTTCAAGCAAGCCCAACCCAGCCTACAAAATCTGGACAAGGCAAGATAGCCTCCTTCAAAACGCAATCATGGCCTCGGTGGACTGCACAATCGCACCAATAATAGCCAATGTCACCACAGCTGCACTTGCTTGGAAAAGTCTTCACACCATATATGCCAACAAATCCCAGGCTCAAATTTTTGGACTTCGTGAACAACTATCGGCGCTGCGAAGGAATTCTAAATCTATTGTTGATTTTATGGGTGAAATAAAATCCCTAGCGAATGAATTGGCAGCTACTGGATCTCCTTTAACCAGCGAAGAGTTGACGATTAAAGTCCTTAGTGGTTTAGGGCCTGAATTTAAGGAAATTTCAGCAGACATCCGAGCCCGAGACACACCTATAAGCTTTGAAGAACTATATGATAAACTATTCGGTCATGAAGTTTTCCTAAAGCATGAAGATGCCAAGAAGGAACAACTCACTATCACTGCTCAACTCAATCAGAGAAACTCCTCAAACAGTCGACCTCGTAGTAGCAACTTCAACACCAATCGCAAGTCCTTCTCCACAAACGGACAGTCCAGCAATCATCTCAAACAGCAGAATGGATATAATCCGCGACAATCCAACAATCAACGAGTTCGGTGTCAACTTTGCGACAAATTTGGTCATATAGCTAAAGTTTGCCGCTCAAAATCTCACTTTGATGCTGAAATGCAAGCTAATTTCACTGCTCGTAACAACATGTCCAATAGCCGGTGGGTGATTGACTCAGGAGCATCACACCACATGACAAATGATCCACAAAACCTCATGTCTGCATCAGATTTCACTGGCGCGGATGAGATCATCATTGGTGACGGTAATGGTATTCCTATTTCACATATAGGAAACACCACTCTCTCAAATCCTAATTTTAATTCCTTTGTACTTAATAATGTCCTGTGTGCACCTCACATAAGAAAAAATCTTATTTCAGTAGCCAAGTTTTGTAGACAAAATAATTCCTTCATTGAATTCTTTCCATATTCTTTTGTTGTGAAGGATCTGAGAACGGGGGCATCACTTCTTCAAGGCCAGAATAATGGGGATCTGTACGAATGGCCATCAATATATCGTGTCGCCAAGTAGTCCCCACCTTCGACTCAGTTTGCAATGTCAATTAGTCATCCACCACTACATTTGTGGCATGCTCGTTTTGGTCATCCTCAACCTCGCGTCACAAAGTCAATGGTCTCGTTGTTGAACCTTCCGGTGTCTACATCCAAGTCTTTTACCTTTTGTGATTCATGCCTATGTAATAAGAGTCATCGTCTCTCATTTGGAATAAATACTTTGCAAAGTGTTAGACTTCTTGACATTTTGTATTCAAATGTGTGGGGACCCTCTCCTATTCCTTCCTTTGATAAGTCTCGCTACTACATTGTTTTTGTCGATCACTTTACGAAGTATTCTTGGCTTTCACAGTTAAACAAAAATCTGATATCATGTCCATCTTTGATAACTTTAAAAATCAGGTTGAACGATACTTTAATACTTCAATTCGTTCTGTCTATAGTGATGGTGGTGGCGAATACATTGGCCTACGTTCTTTACTTAGTCGTCTGGGCATTCAACATTTCACCAGCCCACCTTACACTCCCCAACATGTTGGGACGGCTGAATGAAAGCATCGTCATATCATAGAGACGGCTCTTACTCTTCTACATCATGCATCTGTTCCACTTCATATTTGGTCACTAGCATGTCAAGCATCCATATACTTAATCAATCGCATGCCCACACCGATTCTCAAAAATAAATCACCTTATCAAACATTATTTAACATTGCTCCCAACTACTCAAAACTCCGTGTCTTCGGTTGTTTATGCTATACATGGCTTAGGCCATACACAAGCCACAAGTTAGACAATAAATCAAAACCATGTGTATTTATGGGGTATGAAAAAATGTCAAGCAGTTACATTTGCTACGACCCTCAAAATCAAAAATTTTACTCTTCTCGCCATGTCATTTTTGTAGAGTCGGTATTCCCCTTCAAAAACTATCAAACTACTCTACCTCGTGTCAATCCTACACAACTAGATCCCTGGATAATACATCCTGTTGAATTTTCTTCAACTAGTGGAGAAGGCCAAACTCCTTCCAAAGTTCTCGTATCTGATGAAATACAAATGGCGCCGATGAACAGAGATTCCCATTACTCTGCCTTGACCAGTGATGAGCCTTCTGTATCACCATCACAGGTAACTACTTCACCTTTCCCTTCTTCTCTACCTGCTTCACTCCCTACACAACCCAATCCAACACTTAGTGTTAACACTACTGGAAACTGCTCCTGCCCATCTCATCATCAAGACTCAACTCATCCCCAAACAACTTCTTCTCAAATAATCACAACTCCACCAATGTCAACTAACCAGCCTGCTTTATCACCCAACCAAAATCGACCAGTAACATGGTCAATGCACAATATTTTCAAACCAAAAGAGGTCTTTGATTATTTAGCCACAAAAGGATCATCTCCTCTTCCATTAGCTCCTAGTTCATATCGCCAAGCTTGTCAACATCCTCACTGGCGTAATGCAATGCAAGAAGAATTTGATGCTCTACAAAGCAATCAAACTTGGTCCTTGGTACCCCCATCCCCTCATCACAATGTCATAGGATGTAAATGGATCTTCAAAATCAAACACAATCTTGATGGCACTGTGGAGCGCTATAAAGTGCGCCTTGTCGCCAAAGGATATACCCAACGACCAGGCTTCGACTTCGAATCCACATTTAGCCCCGTAGCAAAACATACCACAGTACGTGCTATTATCTCCATCGCCGTCACCTTTGGTTGGCCTATCCACCACTTGGACATCAACAATGCCTTTTTATAAGGTACTTTGCATGACACTGTTTTTATGAAACAACCTCAAGGCTTTGTGGATTCTCGATTTCCATATCATGTTTGCCTCTTGAAGAAAGCTATTTATGGTCTACGCCAAGCTCCCCGTGCTTGGTATTTGGAGCTTCGTTCTTACTTGCTTTCGTGTGGTTTTACTAATGCTCATTCTTATAACTCTTTGTTCATCCGTCATTGTGGTGAGTCTCTGCTATTTCTTCTAGTATATGTAGACGATATTATTATCACAGGTAACTCGAGGTCTGTTGTTCAGTCTATTATTACTAGATTGGCTTCTCGGTTTTCCCTTAAAGATTTGGGCAGCCTACACTACTTCCTCGGTGTAGAAGTTACTCCGTACAATGGTGGCTTACTTCTGACGCAGCACAAATATATATTTGATATACTAGAACGCCACAACATGTTAGATGCTAAAGGGGTGTGTACTCCACTGTCTACTTCATCAGTGTTGTCTCTCAATGATGGTTTTGCTCCAACAGATGCAAAAGAGTATCGACGAGCTATTGGTGCTTTGCAATACCTGTCGCTCACTCGTCCAGATATTTGCTTTGCTGTAAACAAGTTAGCTCAATTCATGCACTCTCCAACTGTTAAGCATTGGCAGGCTGTCAAAAGGCTTCTTTGATACCTGAAGCACACTATAACTTATGGCTTACACTTCAAGAAGTCTTCTTCTTTGTCCCTGACAGCATTCTCTGATGCTGATTGGCCCGACAACCATGATGATCGCATTTCTACATCAGCCCACTTAATTTTTCTTGGCTCTAATCCGATTAGTTGGTCATCCAAAAAGCAGCGTACAGTTGCTAGATCATCTACTGAAGCAGAATATAAAGCAGTGGCTACTACAGTGGCTGAAGTGAACTGGCTCTCTAATCTTCTTCGTGAACTCTCTCTAAAGCAGCTCAAGTTACCAGTTATATATTGTGACAATATTGGTGCTACTTATCATTGTAAAAATCCTGTTTTCCATAGTAGGATGAAGCATGTAGCCATTGACTTTCATTTTGTTCGAGACCAAGTTTCCAAGGGAGATATTGCCGTGCGATATATACCAACAGGTGAACAATTAGCGGATCCACTTACAAAGGCCCTGCCTAAGCGGCAGTTCCTCCAACAAGTCAACAGGATTGGTCTTCTTTCCATCCAGACCATTTTGCGGGGGCATGATAAAGGGATTCAAAATCATAACAGCTTATCATTATCCATGTGATTCCGTTAGTTTAAATTGCTTTCAACTAGAGTCCTAGTTTTACTGACATTCTATCTCTTGTATAAATATCTGTTGTACTTATCTGCTTAGATTTGGATTCACAAATCCACTGTATAAATATACGCAGCAAAGGCAATGGAAATAATAACTTTCAGCAACTATCTGTGTTCCTTTAGATACAACCCAAGAATAACCACACCCTAAAAGCTAGCTAGGAGAACCCAAGACTATATAAACCCCAGATCAATACATTGCAACTGATAGTTTATTCGTTCCTTAAATACTTTTAATTAAAAAGAAATTGCTACTTTTAGTACTTACTCATCTCATCTGTACTACAAGTCTACAATTATTGCCCTATCAGTTCAAAAAGCCCCAATTGGATTCTCAGATTGTGATAAACCAGCAACAAGAACAAACTTTATGCTGAAAGGGACTAACAGCTTCAATTACAGAATGAGAATTGATGGCCCATGTGGTCACCAATTCGACACAAAATAACAAGTCCTCGTACACATAAAAGTTAGATACTACGCTAGTCGTACACCTAAGCCAATCATTCTTTTGGGGATGGAGGGAGTAAGCAAAATGCACAATTTATGCCTTTTCATTTTAATTAGCCATACCAAGAAGGAGATTGAGATGAAAACTAATCGAATTCATGTATGTAATCACAAATCCAACCAAAGAGACAATTACCTGAGCGATGCTGACGATGAAATTACGGAACTTGGGATGCAAGCCAGCTTGTTGCTTGAGCCTACTGGCAATGGGCTTGCTCAGTGTTTTCAATGCAAGCGTCCCTAGCTTCAATACTGGCAGTGCCATATATTAACGATTTCTCGATCTGGGTATTCCAAATAAACCAATCAACAATCAAGAGAATTATATGTGCAAATACATTTCCTTATTTTCAAGCTTGAACAGTTGAGATCAAGAGCCGAATTCTTGAGGAATAAGCTAAATGCGTGTTGGAAGTTGGGAACTGGTCTTTTGATGTGGTGAAATACAAATGCCTATTACTGTGAAAATGTTTGACGGAACATAATGGATACTCTTATTACTCTACGGCTGAATAGTGAATAGTCAGAGATCTTGGGGTGTTATGTACGAGTTGCCTATTTTAAGATACAATGACACACTTACCCATAAAAACAAAACTATTTATCCTTGTCTATCCATTTATTTTTTTACTCATCAAACTAATTACATTTCCTACCCATAGTAATTTTTGTGGGGAAATTTCTTTTTTTTCTCTAATTCTTTTTTTTATTTCTATGTTTCTTTTTCTTTTTCTTTTTCCTTTTTTTTTATTTCTTTTCTCCTTTTCTTTTTTCTTGTTTTCTTCTTAATTTTTTCTTTTTTCCTTTTCTAATTTCATTTACTTCTTTTTTTATATTCTTTTTCTCTTCATTATCCAATTTCATTTATTGTTTTCATTATTTTTATTATTCTTTTTTATACAATAAGAAGATATAATTGATATAATAAATATTAATTCACCTTTTTTTAATATAACTAGTATAATATACCTTTTATCTTTTTTTGTTTCTCGCTTTTAAATTCAATTATTAAACTGAAATAATATCAGTTGTCACTTGATTTGATTCACTGAATATCACACTGACTACTGCTGAACATCATAAATTAAATAATCAGATTCTAAGAATCAACACGTGATTGCTATGCAAAATTTGATCTCATTCCCTACAAATATCAGTACACACTCTACCATTAGCATTAATACAACCAGTTATAGAGCAAGAAAATATAATCTACAGCAACCAAATCTCCATATATACTAGTTAGAATAAAAATGATAATAAAATATTAAAAAATACAATAAAAGTATAAGTTGCAAAAAAGACTTCTAGTACCATGTGATACCAATATAGTATATATGTATACCAACAGAGTATATGATTTCTCTAGAATATTGCTACAATTATCTGTGACTATAATACTGTACCAAAGCATTAAAGGACGCAATAAAAGTATGAGAAAATTATATGTTCG
>ML254762.1:0-13806 GCA_005239495.1 Nicotiana undulata | reverse complement strand
CCCCCCCCCCCCCCAGTGAGCGCAGTGATATTTGAGGGATGGATCTTCCCTGGACATGGATCTTGTCTGAAGTGTGTATATTTGGAGATGGATCTTCTCCCTGAGGCTGGATTGGCTTGTTTCCTCGGTACTGAGCGATTGATGTCAGTAATATGTATACGTATTCTGGGATGGATATTCCCTGGGCCGTTGAGCCATATACAGTACTAAGTGGTTGTGAGGTGTATCATTATCTGGAGATGGATCTTCTCCATAGGGCTGGATCGGCCTTCCTCAGTATTGAGTGAGATTGGTTATAGTTGTGTCCCTTGCCGGGACGGTATTTGTTTCTATTGTTGCTCCCTTGCCAGGATGTTGTGATTATGATACATGTTACTGATTTTCCTTGCCAAACTGTTGTTCTTGATATTGTTGGGTGAGGAAGAGTGTAAATCACGAAGGGTGATGCCGTGTATTTATGTGTTGCATTGTGAGGATGAGAGTGTAAAGCACGAAGGGTGATGCCATGTCATGATTTAATATTTAAAAGCACGAAGGATAATGTCGTGCCGTTTCATTTATTCATTGCATTGTGAGGATGAGAGTGTAAAGCACGAAGGGTGATGCCATGTCATGATTTAATATTTAAAAGCACGAAGGATAATGTCGTGCCGTTTCATTTATTCATTGCATTGTGAGGATGAGAGTAAAAGCACGCAAGGTGATGTCGTAGATTTATTTACTTATTTTGGTGAGGATGAGAGTAAAAGCACGAAGGGTGATGCCGTGTATTTATTTACTTGTTTTGGTGAGGATGAGAGTAAAAGCACGAAGGGTAATGCCGTGCACTTGTTTTGGTGAGGATGAGAATAAAGCACGAAGGATGATGTCGTGTACTTGTTTGTTCTATGTGTTTACTTCCTGTGCTATTTTTGATACTTAGATTGTTGCTTCGTTCTGTGATTCAGTAATTGTTTCCCCTTGTCCCCAGTATGTTCTCCCCTGTTTTAAACTTAACTAGTTATTTTCCTGCCGTTATTCTTGTTATATATTATTTAATTGCACATGTGTTTATTATTTGTCGTGTCCTAGCCTCGTCACTACTTCGCCGAGGTTAGGCTCGGCACTTACTCAGTACATGGGGATGGTTGTACTGATGCTACACCTTCACTTCTTTATGTTGTGCAGATTACGGTGCCGGGACCAGTGGACACTGATCGAGGGATTATCCTGCAGTCCACCAGAGACACTGAGGTAGACTTGCAGGCATCCGCAGGCCTTGGCGTCCCCTTCCTTAATTCAACTTTCCTTTATTTCTTTCTAGTACTTCAGAAAATAGTTGTATTATTTCTTTCAGACCTTTTATCTGTATTAATCATAGATAGTCTGTGACATTGTGATTCCAAAGATCCGGGTTGGCTAGTTTGAGATTTGCTAAGTTATGTATTTCTTTTTTATCTGTTCTTACTTTTTAAGCTTTTAATTATGGAAAAGTCGATTTTTACCTGTTCTTGCTTAATAATTAAAGGTTTTACTAAATATAATTAAGTACGTTGGTTTATCTAGCGGGTTCAACGTTAGACGGCATCACGATCCCGACGGTGGAAATTTTGGGTCGTGACATAAAGTCCATGGATTGAGGAAGTATGGTGGATACCCACTTGTGGTCAAACGAAGCCATATGAGACCTCACTATGCACTTATTTCCTATCTTTATGGCGTCTATAGTACTTTATAAAGTTGAGCTTATTTTGTTCTTAATGTTTCATAGCCTTATAGGTGGTCTATGTGTATATAGACTTGATGGAATCACCTACATGAGTGTAAAGGTGTGGTCGCCTTTTATGAAAGACTTCGGATATCTTTCTAGAGCACTCATGAGACCCAAGGTATGTGCATGACCATAAAAGCACTTTGTTAGTATCGCGTAGTTTGCATAAAATTAAGGATATAGTATGTGATGTAGGGGTCTCAACTAATGTTCATTCAGTTCAAGAGTACTTCAGCTTGTGGATGTTAGTTGTTGCCTCATTTCACTCCGTGTCAATTCAAATCGAAAGTTATTGGCACTTAAGTTCATGTTCCTTCTTTCACCCAGAATTGTTCTTATTATATTTTTGTATTTGCATTAGTGGAGGAATGTTGGTATTATTATACTTTATAATGCAAAACCAAAGATTTCTTTGTGGTTCCTTTTTGTTCTTTACTTCTTTTCCTTCTTTAAAAGACAAAGTGTCCCTCATTAATTGTGGAAAGTCTTTTTCTTCATCTTATATTGAATTGCTCTTTGTTGGGCTTGTAAAGAGTTAGTAAAAGGGAGTGATCTCGTGCACATGAGCAATTGGGTCCTGAAGGCAAAACGGGTGGATTCCCTCCCCCCCCCCCTACCCCAAGATATACGTGAGGTCTAATCCAAATCTGGTTTTGCTATAATTATTTTTTATTTTTTTAGCTTACCAGAAAAGTGTTCAAATACATGCTTACCAAATTTACTCTCTTTGAATTGAAATTTGTAACATCCAATTTATTACTTTGTAACAGCCATGATTTAATTCTTGTAACAACTGTAGTTAATTTTGTAACGGCTCCATTTTAAATAGCTATAGATTAATTCCTTTATCTGTAACTGTTCAACAACTTTGCGTACAAAAGGCAGTCTTATTTATGAATAATGGGACACAGAAAACACCTTCATCTCTTTTATTCTTCAACCGATTTCCATGCAATTGTTTTATGCAAATTCAAAACTTTCAGCCACGAGTGCACGTATTTGGAGGTGTTGTGGAACCTTGGAAAGTGACCGATCTTAATTATTTGCACTCAGTCGGGCCGAAATCGCTTTTAAGGCAGTGGCTTACCACGACACAATATTCTTGTTAAGTTATTGTTGTTTTCTTCTTGTTCTTCGTCAATATTATCTACTCTTTTTCTTACAGATTGCTGGTATCACATGAATTTATTCGAGATGTGCGCAAGTCTGTATACCGTAATTCTAACAAAATAGTTAATAGGTTAAGGAGGGGGCCCTAAGATGAAAATGGTTTAGTAAAGTACTATTTACAAATTTCTATCTTCGTTTATTCAATAGTTTTATATTTAGGGTGATAATTATGAAATAAAAGTTCTATTGACTATAAAAATCAAATGTTGAATATAGAATTCCTTTTTATTTTTCTTTATCTTTTGTGGCTGGTGGAAATAGTTTTCAAAGAAGAAATGGAACCTTCAATCTTTCATTAATAAGATTTGGTCCACAACATAGAGATGCCAAATGGAAGTATGAAAGACTTAAAAAATAATGAGAGTAGAATTCATAGAATCGTACTTAGTTGAGATAGCTTCTCATCATTTGAAGCAATAATATAATTAGGTAAAAGCATATAATCTCACAATCTTTCCAATTATATTAAATGATGCAGCTATGATGGCGCTGCAATAATTAATCCATTAAATTATAATTGCCAACCGAACATGCTTCCTCTAAAATTCCGTCTCCGTCTTGTTATCCCGAAATTAACCTCAAACAGACCAATAATTTATGTGAACTCAAGAAGTTGAATAAGGGTAAACTTGGAATTTGACAAGGTTGCATCACATGAACATACAATCACAAATATTCTCCGTACACACCACACGTGCAACCCAACCTTCAACTTGGGGTTTTTATAGATTAATTTAAAATAAATTAACAATGGTATTAACGAGATTTTAAAAAGTTATTAGTGGATTTTTAACGGTTAATCACATGGGCCAGATAAGCCTTCACATGGGCCAGATATTTGAGGCCCACAAACTCCCATACTTCTCTCCTTCTAGGCAATTGTTTCACATGAACCATAGCACGTGTGGGAATCCCCTTGATTAACGGCTGATGATTAAATTTATTCATGATTGACGGTCAAGATGCAATTCGTACGACCCCCCACGTAAGAGTGAATATTGGTTGTAACTCGTCACAAAAACCAGCTTATTTTGAGAAGTATTTTTTTAAAAGTACTTTTGGCGAGAAGTACTTTGTGTTTGGCTAATTAATTTAAAAAGCACTTTTGAGCAACAATTAGTATTTGACTAAGCTTTTAAAAACTACTTCTAAATATATTTAAAGATTTTTTAAAATAATTGCTTTTGAAGAGAAACTATTTTTTTCTGCTTCTTTAAATTGCTTCTCTTTCTCTTCAAAAATACTTTTTTCTTCTAAAAACTTGGTCAACTACTTGAACTTTGAAAAAAAAATTACACTTCCTTTATTAAAAAAAAAACTTCTAGAATAGAGAAGCTTGACCACACTAACAATTAACACTAGTGGTTTTTCTTCTTCTTTATCTCTCGGAAAATACAGATAAGAAAGACGTAGGAAATATGCTGCTTATTTCTTAATTTTATTTAGTGATTATCATGAAAAAACTTATGGAAGAAAGCATAAGAGTAAGAACTCGACAAAATAATTTGTTTCACCTAAGTATCATAATTTTATGATAAACTATATATTGAATTTACGTGTTAGAAGTTCTTATTGCGTCACATTCTTTTAATTAATTAGTCAAATAATTTCATGACAACAAACCAATACAGTGGGATTTCAACAAGTGGGCTATGGGGTAAAGGTGGATTTATAGGTAAAATTATGGGGCACGTGAAGTCTTTCTGCAAATTAGATATTTTATGCATATAATTTTTAAAATTGGCATAATATTAACTCGGTACCCATGCTTCAAGAAAGTACAATGATGTACTTGATTGAAGGCTAAATTATTTAACCAAGAGTGATAGAGGTCAATTCTCACTTAATATAATTTTTTCTTCTTATTTTTAGTAATCCGTCTTTGATCTCATAAAGATAATGTGCACGCAGATCTCCTCTGCCGCGTGAAAAGTCAAGTAATTTCATGTAAAATAAAAAGGAAGAGCTAAGAAGTAAGTGTAATTAAGTATTCGTCAAATGTGGAATATGAATTTAAGAGACGATAATATAAGATGATGGTAGCTAATCACCGAGCAATGATAGAAAATGATATAAACTGAGTGTTGAATGGATCAAAGGTGAGTTTGACTGAAAGGAGTGCACGTGTGGGTACAGATTACAGGTAATGTTCTTTGCTGTACTTTGGCTGTTTAATGGAATGATGGTGTGCCATGTATCACATGAATTTGCTTTATCATATTCCTGCAACTTGATATACTTGAAAATTGATATTTTATTTAAAAGTATGGTTTAATATAGGTAGACTTGAATTTGAGCTCTTGTACCAAAAAAATTACTTATAACTTTCATCAGAAAACATCTTAATAATATTCCTTAATAATCTTAGATTACATGGGCAACAACAAAAAATTTAGTATAATTTCATAAGTGAAGTTTGTAGAGAATAAATAGCACGGAGACAACAACAAAAAACTCAGTATATATTAGTTAGTATTATGATACTACTATATGCTAAAACAATTACTAGTCATTTACAAATAATCAAGGTTCCGACATGCTTATGAGCTTCATATCATTATATTTTCATCAAGTTTGTTATTATATTTTGCATCTGGAAAATTTATATAGTTCCTAGAAAGTAGAAGTTCTTATAAAATGTTCCAAGTTGGAACCTTTGTTTTTATAATTATACAGTACATATAATGTAGTCGTTGCCAACTTACAATATGCTAGTTACGATAGATTTACGATTATTAACTAAAAGAATTCATTTATGCTAAACACATGAAATATGGAATAAAGTCAGTAATCAGAAGCTGTCTGTCAAAACAATAATGCTAGAAATTGGTTCCACAACTCGATCATAATTTTCTTGTAGTAATTGTCTTTTCTTATTAAAAATTTAACAGTCTGATGATCGAAAATCTTATAGAAAATTAGTAACTAATTATCCAACTTTTATTTTAAAATGAAACTCAAAAGAGTTGTTACAGAACTTAATTCGATGGCCTAAATTATTTTTAACTATTCATATAATTTAAATTCTTGGTTTGATATAGCTAATGCTTAATATGAGATAAATCTATTGAATTTACATATAAATTTATCTTCGCGTTCAAAATATTACGTTTAGAATCGAATTATCGTAATTACTAGTTAGGTGAGTGAAAGAGGTTCAGTCGAATCTCCTCCAACAAATTTATATAACGTTAAATTTGACGTATATATACTAGGTGTTGCTTCTTTACTTTTTTTAATTTTTTTTAAAATCTTTTGGTAAAAATTATTCCGCCACGTCCACGACCTCTGTGCTTTAACACACAGCAAACCTTTCAATTCTTGGAGGGTCACCCAAAGGCGCAGAAATTACAAAAATATACCTAAAACAAAGATCTGAACAGTCACGTTCTTGAGCAATAAGCTATCTACAGACATGCATGCGATTCTTTAGCCGAGAAAAAAGGTCCTCCTAGTAGTGCAAAATAAGTGATTTTTTGAATGTATTCAAAAAGATTAAGACATTTATCTTTTAATATTAATTAATAATAAAATTAATTATATTAATATTTAATATCTCACATAGACACTCCTAATATATATTCCAACACTATTTACTTCAAAAATAATAATTAATTCATTCTTAAAATCTGAAAAAATCACTTATTTTGGATCACACTTATTTTGAACCGGAGGAGGGAGTATATAAGTAAAAGATAAATAAAGTTACTTGTACTATTTTACTACTGTATATATCGATCTTGATTGTTTCTTCTTGATTTTGTATAATGTTTTTAGTTCTTGGGGTTAATGATAGAGTATATATTCAGCAGATTAGTTTTATTAACAAGTTGATCGTGTGATTCCGTTACCCTAAGTATATCAAATCTTGAAATTTTACCAACTTGTTACTTAATTAAGCCTCCTATATAAATCTATGATCCTCTTTGAAGAGATTGCACATTGAGTAATTAGTGAAAGCATAATAAACAAACACTACAAATCACACGTCGGAAAATTCTTGAACTTACCAACGATAGGACTTTGATCAAGAATATTCAAGAGTGTGTACAATATTTTTCAAAGATAAAAACCCTATGGCTAAAATAATTAATATACAGAGCCTAATGCTTGAGTTAAATATTTAACCAAATCACGGACATATATTTCCCTAGTATCGATTATTTTAAAATAACTGACGAATTCAAAGTTAATTTGAATAAGTTCACCAAGGAAGTAAAACTCTTCCTATATTAAGCTGTTTTCATTCTTAAAAGTAGAAATTAAAATTTGTAGTCATTGTTTAATGGGATGCGTAATTGGACAATTTCTATGTTTGTGAGCAGTTTTTATCTTATGAACTACGGTAATTTTTAGGATTGAGTTAAATTTTAATATGTATTCCATTGTTTATTGATTAGATTTTTTTTGTATACTTTTGGATGATTTAATTATAGTCCCTCTGTTTCAATTTGTATGATTGTAAAAGTTTTTTTATTCAGAATAGAATTATAAAGTTAAAATAAATTATTATTAAATTTAAAAAGATATTATTTCTTTAAAAGAAATAGATTCACGTAAATTTGGAGAGGGAAGTATTGAGTTGGAACTAAAGTTTTTGCCACGTATAACTGGATGGTGGTAGGCCTATTGTTCATGTTAAGAAACAGGAGTATTGTTATGCTTCCGAACAAAGAAGTGCATGGTCCAGTTACATGAATGGCAGCAAGAATAAAGTAAAGAAATCAATGATTGGGGGAAGGGGGAGGAGAGGAGAGAAGGGGTCAAGTTCACGTGCAAATCACATGGAGAAGGAGCCTCGTACGGACCCCAGAAATATTTATTTATGAATTAATAACAATATTATTAATACTCATTAATGTGGGAGAAGAAGAGGGTTTGTCGGAAGAAAGATCTATTATTGGGCTTTGTGTTAACACGTGGGGACAGCTTGCACGCCACCCTTTCCTCCTCTTCTCCCGACATCTTGTCCCTCTTCACCTCCCTAATTTCCCTTTTTCTTTAAATAATTACTGTAATATATTTACTGGAGTACTAATCATTTACGCTTCACTATTTTTATAACCGCGGTATTCCAATCAACTTGTGCGCATTGCAATAACATTTACTAGCAATAGGTAAACTTTCTTTTATTTTTGGTAAATACTTATTGCTGATCTACACATTTTTTTCCCCTAATCATCTAATTTTACAAATTACTTGATAATTTACTGTTGACTAATTTTACAAATTACATGATATTCCCTCTAGTCCATAATAGGTGACTAATTTGTTTTGTGCATACTCGTTAGGAAAATATTAAATTCTAGATAAAAATAGTTAGTGTGATTAAATTTCCATTAATTAAATGTTACAGCATAATTTAATGTAAGGAGTATAAAACTTTTTAGGAATACGTATATAAGAACGATTTTAGAAAATTAAATTGACATTTTTCTTGATTATATAAATGAATACTTATTTTGAACTAAAAAAAAAGATAAATTAATCACTTATTAGGGAGCGACGGGAGTAACTTTTACTAGCAATAGGTATCATATAATCCAATCCATCCAAGCTTTTCTTTTATTTATGGTAAATACTTACTGTTTGATCTACACTTTTTTCCCTATCATCTACTTCATCCGGTCCAAAATAAGTAATTTTTAGTCTTTATTTGGGGTTCAAAATAAGTAATTTTTTTCGATTTTAAAAATTAATCAATTATGTTTTTCCTACATTACACTTGAAGTAAAATGATGTTGGAGTATGTGTTAGGAGTGTGTATTTAAAAAGATAATAAATGCTAATTTAGTCAATTTTATTGTTAATTTATGCTAAAGATGAATTTCTTAATAGGCGTGAAAACAATCAAAAAAATTACTTATTTTGAACCGGAGACAGTAGTAATTAAAGTGCATAAATCTAACTAAGTTAAATTTGCGTCGAATAAAGTTGTTAGAATATGAAACATTTTCATCATCAAAAGTTTTTTTTTTAATACACGCCTTTTAGTTATGGACTCAAAATATTGTTCCTAAATTATTTACTTTTTCAAATCTTCAAAGAAAAGAATCTTAGGCATTGATCATTTAGTATAAATTTGGTCCATCTTTTCTCGTAATGGTATGATTTGGCTCCATACTTATTGACTGATATTGTGGTCCCACGTATCTAATTATTGGTATTAGGGTTTTGCTAACTTGCTGTCTTGTTCTTTTTTTTCTTAAAAGATTTACTTAGGAATATAATTTTCATTCTTAAAGAGAAGCGTTGATCATGAGAAATGAGATTAAGGGTTTTAAGACCCAAGTCAAGGTCAGCTATGAATCATTTAGATGCATCTTGCATGCACTGATGCACATATAAAAACAACTTAACCACAACAAATTTTAATGCACTATTTACGATTCCAAATTATCAAGATATATGTATACAATAAAGTATAAGAATACCCGATTTTATGGGCTTGAGGGTATGCCTCGAAAGTGGACCTGTATCGAGACAAGTTCGGGCTTGAGGAACGTGTAGACCGAGAGATTGAGATCAGACTAAATCGACACCACAGTAACAGAATTGCGAGATATTCGCGATCGACCATCGATCTCGGCGTGAATCTCGGGCCGATAGAATTATTGATAGTTAATGATATCAATCATGTATTTTACTTCCGAAATTAGAGTTATACCTTATTTAGGGTTCCTCTACTATATAAAGAGGAACCTTATTAACACATTATCACTATTATCATTATACACAAGTTCTTGCTTACACTATTACGAAAAAATAAAAACACTCTTATATTCGTTCTTAACTCTTTATATTCATATTGTTCATACTTTTGTTCTTACTGTTCTTGGCATTTGATCTCGAGTCTAATTCAAACCGGGGTCGATAACTTACAATTATATAAGTTTGATCCATTTAAATAGTTTAAATCTTATATTTGCTTAGTTATTTATCGATTAGAATTGAATTAAATAACATATTCTTATAATCACAATATAAATTAAATTATTACTTGTATTTTGAGGTAAACAATATATATACGTTGTACGTCCAGTAATTTAAGGTGAAAACAGAATGGCGGTGGAAATTCTCATGTGTGTAATGGATGACTCTTGCGATGGGCAAAGGTGTAGTCTCATCAAACCGACTTGTTTCATCACATTTACAATTAGCCAGTCTTGTCTCTTCACTATCTTGACATCCACTGAATTATCAGATCACATTTATGAAGACGTTCCATCTTGAGTATATCTTTTTGCTCTTTTCTTATTTCTCGTTTCCTGGGCGGAAGAGAGTTTAATTGAACCCTCTTCGTCAAAAATCATAAGTGTAAATTCTTTTTAATATGTAAATATATAAATATTGAATCCCCTCAGTTTTACCTGTGTTCACTTTTTTAAGATATTAAAATTTCCTTGTAAAAATCCTATTTTCGCTAACTCTTTAAGTTCATAGAGACAACGAAACTCATGGTATAGTTACTTTCGAAATGAGCAACACTAAGCGAAGTTATTGTGACATATAAAAATGATGATAATGCTTCCAAGCCTAACAAATTAAAAGGAGTATATTAGATTAGATTAGATAGTTAGTAATAATTAGTTGTCCACGAGTGACTAAATTAAATAAGTTTGAAATACAGGAGACATACGTTTTGATTATAGAAATAATTTAACTATAGGAATCATAGTCTCGTCATTAAATACTCAATAATGAGGTAGCTATAAAAATTAAACACTAATGATTAGGTCATGTTTATCGGCTCCTTGTTGAACTTCACGTGGACAACCCTTTCATTGTAAAACTCCAAAGCAAAAGGAAAGATCAGAGAAATATCGTCACTAGGGTTTAAAGTTTGAAACAACCACGCCTGGATTTAAGGAAATCACACGCTCATCATGTTTTAAAAAAATTAGAGAAATACTTTGGTCCATAATAAGTGATTTTTTTTATTCTTTAAAGAAATAAAAATTCTATTAAAAAAAGTGTATTCACTTAAAATAACTTTTAATTAATTATTATATTGACACATTAGGATATATAAATAAGGTAAATTTTAAAATTTATATATTTTTTGATTATATAAAATAACATTTATTTTGGACCAAATTAAAAATATCGAACGATCAATTATTATAGATTGGCGAGAGTTTATCTTAAGAGTAACATTTAAAGGAAATTATATTTAAAAATTCGATTAGGTTTGGTTTGACTTGGTTTGATCTTGAGTAAAAAAATTCGAACAAAATTGATATATAAATATATGATTTATATATATTTTTTTTAAACTTTATATTGAATTATCTTGAGAAAAAGTTGAACTATTTGGGATCATCTCATTTGTTAACCTTGAAACCGTACATTAACGAACATTATTGTTAGACGATTAAAAAATAACTATCATGTGTTACTGAATAAATTTTTCCATTACAATATTTCAATAGGTCCAATTTTGTCAATATTTTTAATATTTACTGAATATGTTCACTTATCAAAATTTATTTATAATTTTAATAAAATAAAATTAAAATAATATTCATAAATAAAAAAATTCAAAAACCACGATAAAATCGAACTAAGTCAAACTTATTATATAGTTTGATTTAATTTGATTTTGATAAATCGAACTAAACCGGTCCATCTCCGGGACACCTTATGCATCGTAAGACGGCAAATTGTCTTTTAAAAATTTCAAGGGGTATCTTGATCTTTACTCGGAAGCTTGAGTAGGTAAATTAAAGAATGCTCTTTATTTTAGAATTTAGAGCTAATTGAATGGCGATTAATAACACGCGCGAGAACATCATGTGAAGGGTAAGGTTGAGAAGTGAGGAGTTCAAATGATTGTAGGGAGAGTTCGTGTCGGATAACAGGCGGACAAAAGGACACGCACGAGCTGTATGGGTTAGTGGGACCCATATGTGTTTGTTGTTTTCTTGATGAGTCAATTTCTTAACATGAAGAAATGAGTGATACGTGAGACCACGTGTCTACCAGCACGACATGTTATGGGGGTATGAGCCACGTGACTTCTGGGATTTTAAGGGTGTTTTACTTTTATCTTCCCACGCCTCCCCCTCCTTTTACCCACGTGATCTCCACTCTCCTCTGTCTCCACCCCCTCTTCGTGTCCTCATCACTTCATCTGTCTATTCGGCTCGGCTTGGTCAATCCATTTAACACTTTAGTCTTGATAATCAAATTTTTGAATGAAAATACAAACGTATTCTTTATTCATTTTCTTCCTTCCTTTGCTTCTCTCCGCTTCTTCTTCGCATTTTCTAGCCGAGGGACTATTAAAAATATTTTCTTTATCTGTATTAGATAAGATTAAAATCTACGTATAAATTATTCTTTCTAGATTTTATATATTGAGATCAAACTGAATTTATTGTTATTGTTATTATTGCTATTGATAAATGAGTACTACTTATAAATGATAAAAAGTGTATATTTTTGTATATTTACGTATTAATTCTTGTGTGAGCCATGAGAGTTTACATGAGTTTCGAAGTGAAATATGTTCATTATGTACTTCTTATGTCTAGGAACAAGTTTGAACGATAAGTGATCAAAATATAACAATTTGACAAAAAAACAAAGATGGAAAAAATTTAGAGCTTAGTCTATTATCGTACGTGGCACAAAACAGCAAAGTGATGCGGATGCGTAAGAGGAGAAAAACGAAGGCACAAAACAGCGAAGTGATGCGGATGCGGAAAAGGAGAAAAACGAAGGCACAAAACAGCGAAGTGAATCGAAGGCACGAATCGCTTCACGAACTGAAAAATTGTAAAAGTTACATCCGCGTTATGAACGCGCGTTGCGCGAAGGCAGAAGCGCCCTCCAGCTTTTTTCATCCGAAGTTGGAATGAAAAATTCCGCTCCTCATCAACCCTAAGTGATATAAATATATCCTAAACCACAAATTTGAGGATGAGACGCTACTTTAAGGTAACATAACACCTTTGGAGACAAGAACACACTAGGAGCAAGGAGAAGGATTCAACTCCACGTTTTGCCCACTTTCTTCCTCTATTTTCATTATTGGTTATGAATTATAGTATTGTAGTTTTGCATACTAGTATGAATAGCTAATTTGTTGTCTAGAGTTTTGATGGAACCTTTTGGAGGATGAATTCTTGTTAAGTTTGAATATAATTTAGCCTTTGAATTTCTTTACTTGTTCAACCACGTGTTTATTTCAGTTGGTCGAATGTCCATCAATTGACTCTGCTTATTTATTATGTATTGCTTGGGAAAGGATACATATTTAGGTATTTGTTGAACAACGTCACTCCTAACGTATATGAGGAATCAATACGGCGGGTTTAAAGGTGGGTTTAGGAATAACAAAGCTTTGACGTGGTCATAGTGAGCGGTAAGATTGTCCCAGCTAACGTAGTTCGGGAGAATATGTCTAGTAAATTGTGATAGTTTCTCGGGAGAGAATTACGACACCTGAAGTGCTCACGATCATTAGGGAATAATTAGGCGACTATAAAAGACGTAGAGGGAAGGATTTTGAGAATTTGGGAAATCATAACTCTAAACCTCCTTAATCTTATCTCCAACCCTTATTATCTTTAGTTGTTAATTCACTCCTTTAATTTGTTAGTTAATTAGTTAGACATAAGAATCTTAATATTTATAACTTAAGAATTATTCAAGCTTGTCTTCTAGGTGATAGTGAACAGTTATAGCTAAATCTTAGTTTTCTGTGCAATCCGACTCCAGAGTTTATGTCGGATTATATTTATCGCGACTGTCAACCCTTTTTAGGACTAAAGTTAGACGTGATGATCAACTCCTTAGATTGTTTATTTGGAAAGCACGTCTTATATATATATATATATATATATATATATATATATATATATATATATATATATATATAT
>ML254760.1:30919-77026 GCA_005239495.1 Nicotiana undulata | reverse complement strand
GACCTGAGCCTTTCCCTCATTCTACATTGCATACATGGATTGCGGGCATAGACCTGAGCCTTTTCCTCATTTTGCATTGCATTGTACCTTACTTTCTTACAGAGCTTTATATATATATATATATATTGCGTTGATCCGAGCATTTGATTATACCGTTTCTTGCTAGCCTTTACTTATAATTCCTGTCGATTATCACCTGTTTTACTTACTTGTTCTCTATATCTGTTATTTTGCAAACCTCAGTAGGGCCTCTACCTGACCTCGTCACTACTTGACTGGGGTTAGGCTTGGCACTTACTGGGTACCGAATGTGGAGTACCCACGCCCTTCTGCGCATGTTTTTCCACATGTGAAGATCCAGGTCCTAGTACGCGGTATCTCAGCTAGCTAGCAGCAGCGGTATCAGGAGACTCGAGGCATAATCTGCAGCGTCCGCAGATCTCCAAGTCCCCTTTCCTATCTTGCAGTTGTAGTACTTGTAGATGAAACTATACGGTCGTTTCCATCCAGTTGTACCTATTGAGCAGTAGAGTAGCTTGTGATGTATTGTGATATTCCGGGTTCTGGGTAAAGAAATTGTTAAACGCCGAGCGGCGTCGACTCTAGTATGATTTATTTCACTAACTATTAATTTACCTGTTTTATCTAAATTTCGTTTAAGTAATAGGCTTACCTAGTCGTCTAGACTAGGTGCCGTCACGAGACCCAGTCGGAGGGAGAATTGGGTCGTGACACCCTGGGTCGCACCTGCGATTGTTTGACCGCAGGGGCGGTATCGCACCTGCGACCTGGGCAACCGCACCTGCGGTCACACCAGATCTGGTGAACCAGCAGCTGAAGCTGCTATATTTGGCCCCGATTGGGGCCCGGGAGGCCCCTGGGCCCACCCGAGCCCCCGTGCAATAATACCAACAAGTCCTGAATCCTATTACGGACTCGCTCGAGCCTTCGGAACCCTCAAAACAGCGTTAAAACTCAAAATCACCCCTCAAAACCTCTAGAATCAAACTTAGAAATTTCAAGTTTTAAAATTCGATTTAAATGCACTGAACCGACCTACACTACTCGGAATAACACCAAACTTTACAGGCAACACATAATAATCATATTTAACATGTCCCGGGCTCCGCAACCATAATACGGGCCCGGTAACAAAGCTTTCACATAAATTATTATTTTCGAAAACCTTACTATTTTTCAGAAAAACAATTTTCTTTAAAAATTCATTTCTCGGCCTTGGGACCGCTGAATTTGATTCCGGGCACACGCCCAAGTCCCATATTTTCCTACGGACCCTCCGGGACCGTCAAATCACGGGTCCGGGTCCGTTTACCAAATATGTTGACCAAAGTCAACTTTAATAAATTAATTATTAGAATTTCAAATTTTCATCAAGTTTTCACATAGAAGCTTCCCGACTACACGCCCGGGCTGCGCACGCATATCGAGGTAAGATTAGCGGAGGTTTTCGGAGCCTCGAAACGCAGATTTAGCTAGATTAGTGCCAGATGACCGTTTGGGTCATCACAGCTTAAAGTGATCAAATCGGGCTAGATTAGGCCATAGCCAAATCTCATGACATGATTTAGGAATAGACTTTAGACGTAATAAATTTCGAAAGACTTTTAGATAGAGGCTACCTTAAACTTAGGAATAAATCAATCGAAGTATACGTTATACGTAACTTTGAATAAAAACAACTAAAAATATACCTTTTTCTCAAAATTGTGTATACGTTTACGTAACAGAAATTAAGACTAAAATGAACCCTCGTAGAGACACTTTTAGGAACGAATTTCTTAAAGTTATCGGGATTGCGTATACGCCCGCGTGGCGTGATTTCGGTTCCTTTTTGACAACAAAACGAAATACGCGCTTGCGCACTTTTTCCATATTATTTAATGAGTTCAGTGTCGAGAATTGTGTACACGTACGCGTGACATGATTTTAGACACATTTTAAACTCTACGGGTTTACGCATACGTGACCTGTCTCAAATAATTCTTTGAATACAAAAGAATAACAAAAGCGATAAAGAATGTAAAAATGCACATAGGTACAAAAATAGTAATTAAATAGGCCAAGTTTAATCATTAAGCGACCGTGCTAGAACCACGGAACTCGGGAATGCCTAACACCTTCTCCCGAGTTAACAGAATTCCTTACCCGGATTTCTGGTTCGCAGACAATTTAAACAGAGTCAAAATTCCTCGGTTTTTTTTTGGGGATTTCTAATAAATAAATGGTGTCCCGGAACACCGTAAAAATCGGGGTGGCGACTTTGAATAAAAGTAAATCCCAAAAATTGAATAATGTCACTTAAAGTGAAAAAACTTCCTTATTACCCTTACGGGTGAAAAAGGAGGTGTGACATTCACTATAACGGTCAAGTTTTCTTTGGAACCAATATTTCATATTATATTATCTTATATATTTTCTATAACATGATAACACCAAAAACATATCGGAATAAACGGGATTGTTATACAAAAATTTAATAGTATTCGATGGTATTAGTTGAGATGCATGTACACTGACCGAACGCCATCATTAAAAAAATAAAAATAAAAAAGATGTTCAGAAAGTGATTGGGATGACAATTAATTAAGAGGTGGTTACAGCTAGTTGAAGGCTGTCTTAGAATATAATGCAGAAACAGTTAATCATCTTGGTTTAGAGTATGGGGTGTTCACAAAAACCCGAAAAATCGAACCAAACCGAAAATCGAATTAAACCGACCAAAAAAGCTGATACATTTTAGGTTTGCTTTGCTTTCGGTTTTGAATTTTAAAAACTGATCAAATTTGGTTTGGGTTTGGTTTCAATCAAAAAATAATCGAAAAAAACCGAACCAAACCGACTATAAAAGTAGCTATTTAAATTTATTATTACACCTATATATATATGTATATTTTTTATATAAAGTTTCTAAAGTTTTATGGTATACATTAGTCATTTATATTTTTAGTCTAGTTCTTTGCTATTTAATAATCTAATTCTTTACCTTTACATTCTAGTTTGATTGATAATTTTCTTCCGCTAAGTATAAAAAAAATTATTTCATACTAAAAATAAATCGATTTTTAATTGGGTACTTAAATTATTCATCACTATTTTATTCAATTATCATCAATATATCTTGGTAAATGATAAATTTCTCAAATAGCAATTGATTTGATAGTGTTATGTTGAAAATGTAGTCGCCGGAATATGCGTTTAGTAGTGAATGTGATTTAGTTGATGCCAAGAAATTTGAGGAAGTGTGAAGTCGAGGGTGCCTTGATTATAGGAGGAGTTATTGAGGTCCTAATTATTTGGATGGATTTTTAAGAACTGAAGCGTTTGGAATATTTTTTAACGTGATTCACGGTCTAGATTTATAGGTTTTTGTATACCTAAAAAATACGAGTAACAATTAAATTTGATTTGTGGTGTTAAAGATACGTGATCTAGTTCAATATTAATTAATAGACAAGTAATATAAGGTATAAATAAACCAAACTAGCGTTACTTAGGCAGTTTGGACCTCGAGCTCGATGATCTCGAGGTGAATCGAGAGCAATAAAGCAAGAAGAATAATAAAGTCTAAAAGGCAGTTCTGATGAACAACGAGCGAAAAAGTAGAGAGTATATTCAATTCCAATGATTAGATGATCTTTAGAAATGATTTGGGTCCCCTTTATATAGGAGGGGAAATCTTAAATAAGGTACATTTCTATTTATAGTATAGAATCCTATTGGGATAGTTGTGTAACCACCTGGTACGAATTTGTACCAATTCGTACAAATCTATCCCGGAATTTACGCCGTGACTTTGGGGACGTGGCGAGAATCTTGTCCTTTTGTAACAAACTTGTAACGGCATCGTCTCGGGACCGGTCACACTGGCTTCGATGTTCCTCGACTTGCTTAGGTCTTCGAGCCCCCCTTTCTACCTTCGAGCTCGACCTTGTCATTATCGAACTCCTGAACTCGATGCTACTTCTCGATCGTACAAAATCGGGGCCAATAATTTTGACCGTATACAAATAGTCCCCGCGTTTCTTAGAATAGAATGATAAGAAATGATTTGATTCCCGACCCTTCGAGGCCTCAACCACGATGCTAGCCTCGTGACGTCAGCGACAAATTTAATTGAAAAGTTGCATCTGCACAGTTTTCCATGCCCATTAATTGAGGGCGACTGATGGTCAGTCATTTTGGCTTCCTCAACACGCCTAGGTGACCTTTATAAATACTTCAACTTATCACTTTGCAAACTTTACTTTCCAAAGCATTCTCAAAACCTCATAAGTTTCATCAAGTTCTCTGGGCTTACCCTTCTCTCAACTCGTTCTCATTTCATCACCAACTTCTTCTTTCCTTCTGAATCTAACATCAGTAATGGCCAAAACATCTAAGTATGTTCCCCTAAAAGAGAAAGCCTCTTCGTCATCACGGTCATCCAAAAGTAAGGCGGTGGCGCCACCTCGTATTGAGGAGTGTATTCCTGGGCCGTGCGAAACATCCTCCAATTTCGAAATCGATAGACCCGCTGCAGTCCCGGGTCAATGTGAGCCTATGTCTCGATACATCAGTTTGATAACCGAGGCCGAACTCAAGCAGTTGATAATAGACTACAATTGGGATAAAAAAGACGTGGTGATCCCTTCCTCTGATGAGGACATTACTACTCACAAAGCAGGATACCTGAGCGTGTACACCTATCCGTTCACGTTGGGTCTTGTAGATCCTTCTATGGACCCCATTGACCCATTCATTCTCGATTTTTACCAACAGTACCAAGTGACGCTTGGTCAAATTTACCCATCCTTCTAGCGAATCGTCCATATGATTAGATATTTCTCGAGCAAGGTCGGGGGGATGTCATTTACCCTCGACCATCTGATCAGGCTATACAGCCCTCGCCTTTATCGAGGTGGCCTGATAAAGCTACAATGCCAATCCTCGAAATCCTTCTTCTCCAGCATGGACGAGGACAAGGATCAAGGATGGATGAGTCGGTTTGTCCGAATCAGGACCTCCCATCTGATTCCTGCTGAAAGGATGCCATTCCCCGAGGAATGGAATATGAAACGTAAGTATAGGCTTATCGATAGTACTCCGATTTTTGTGTTCGTTCTCGATCTAATTTCTTTATAATGATGCAACCATTGCTTGGTTTCCTGGTGCGGTTCCGGACCTCATGTGCTGGGTTCGGCAACTAGCCTCTACTTCATCACACGCCGAGCGCAACTGGTGTGATTTGGCCAAAGGTCGATGGGAGGCAAAAAACCATGGTGAGTTTTATTATTAGCACATCTATGTCCCTTGGTGAGATAATTACTTTTGCTTTTACGCAGGCCTCGGAGACGTCGTTGCAATGAGGCCTCCCCCGCCCGGTGAGGAAGAAGTCCCAAATCCCACCAAGGAAACTAAAAGGAAGAGGGGGTCGCCGTCGAACTCCCCGAAGCCAAAGAAAAGCAAGCTTCGAAAGCCTAAGGCCGATACTGTGGCCTTATCTCAAGAAATGGTCAAACATCTTCGTGCTGAGGATGAAGAGAGAGACGGAGCAGAGGGCGAAGATGATGACTGCCCGTTAGTAGCTCGGAAAAGAGGAAGCACTGATGCTTCGAAGTCCGCTGAACCGAATGTGGTTGCTACGGTTCAGTCTCGAGCCGAAGAGATTTCTGAGGGGAGCTCGAGCAAAGTACCCGAGGCATCAAGTCAAAAGAGTGCACCTCATCCCAAGAGGAACTTAGTTGATGAACTTGGAGAGCCCAACTCTAAGGCCCTCCGAAGACGGGAGAATGCCCCGAATGCATCATTCGGGGTAATCGATGTGGACAATTCTCCGTCGGTCTCGGTGTTCTCTGAGGGGCAAATACGGGATGTCCCGGCCATGAGGACTCCGGATGTGGGAACGTCCCACGGGGAGAACAATATCTTTCGGGAGTACCTGGCGGGAATCAAGGAGGGCCCTGATCTATTTGCCTCGTTCATTTTTTATGAGTTCGAAAAGCTCCGCAAATAGGTCGCTTTGTCTTTATAACTGCATTTTGATTTTTGGCCCTCCTAAGCCTGACTCTTTTTCTTTGTGATAAGGACGTGTTGCTTTATAAACAAGCATTTTCTAAGTCTTGGGCCGATCTTTCCTGGTGCGAAGTTGAGTTCAAAAAGCTTGTGGTAGAGATGGATAGCCTTAAGGCTCTTTACGCCAAAGAATAATGGGACATCGGTGATCTTTGAGCAGAGTTGGCAAAGGACCATCAACAGCAAACTGAGATTTGTGAACAGGTAATACAACTTTTGGGGGTCTATTACGTTTTTGCTTGGTTTGGTGTCTGACACTTCAATTTTGCAGTTTCAGCAGAAGGGTGATCTGGTGGAGGAGCTTCGAGAGGAGCTCAAGACGAAAGAGGTCGAGATCCTTGGATGAAGACAACATATGGACCGTCTCGCATCAAAGAAAGATACTCTTCGGGAAAATCTAACCTCAGTGGAACACCAGCTTCAAAGTGCAAAAGAGGAGAGCTCGGCCTGGAGCCACAAAATTGAGGAGCTTCGAGCTAAATCGGCCGCTGAACTTACTAAAGCCAAATCCGAGGCTGAGGCATTTGTGTCCTCGTATTGAGTTGACTTCGCTGCTGCAAATGCCTGGCCACAGGAGATCTCTATCTCAGCCAAGCTCAAGCTATCATGTGCCCTCAACCATGCTAGGCTGAAGTCCCGTAGACAAACTCTCGAGGAGGTGCATGCTAGAGACTTCGACCTCTCGACCGACATCGAGAAGGTGAAAATATTGGAGGAAGCGGCAGCTGTTATACTCTCCGATAATGAGGATTCTGCTAGCGGCTCCGAGAGTGAGAGAGACAAAGATGAAGTCCTCGAGGAGGAGGAGGTCTCTGAAGATAAAGCTACCGAAGATACAGCTCCTGGGGATGTTGCCTCCGAGCAAGTAGCCCCGAAATAGATTAGGTTCTTTTTGTTTTTTGCTTTTGTGTAATGGCCCCTCGTGGGAGTTGTAAATGTATTTTGTGAACATCTCTTATGAATATAATGAACCTCTTTGGTTCATCTTCGTTTCGTGTTAAATTCTGTTTCGTCTTCATTTGTGAAAAGAAATTTGATGTTGTAATTCTAATGATCAGTCTGAATATTGGCCTGGACTTAGAATATAATAAACCCTTAGGTTTTTTATTTTATCAATGAGTGATAGTATACTACCTCTTATGGTTTAATCTTTGAGCTAGGCTTTGAGTCGGTTGGATGCCGGCTCAAAGTGAAAGGGCTCTTGAGTCTAAGCTGAGTGAGAGCAAGGTCTCGAACTCCATGTGCTTTGGCCCTTATGCTCTTTAAATATTGGCCCTTAGGCTTTTTTTAATATTGGCCCTTAGGATCTTTTAGGTTGGCCCTTAGGATCTTTTAGGTCGGCCCTTAGGCTCTTTAGGTAGGGCCAATTCGTCCTCTAAAGCGGCTATAATTGTTCCCTATTTTCGGCTAAAAGACTTGGTGAAAAATTTGGTATGCCTTAGCATGTGTTTTTTGTAGCCGTTGGGTTTTTTGAAGGTTCAATCGATTGGAACCTCATTTGTAATTTGTTGTGTAACGATAATTGACTACCTCTTGAGGTATTTATCGAAGGATGAGATTGTCGAAGCCTTTATTCGAGGACTGATCTTATCGAAGCCCTTCATCGTTTGTTTTTGCTGAGGGTAGCCTGATTTAACTAGTTTTTCAAATTTTTTGAAGGCGTTTAATTTTATGGCGGAAGTCGGACGTCTCCGAGCCTCATTATTTCGGTCGTAGCCTTTTTATGTGATCGTAGTCTTTAATATGGCCTTAGCCTTCGGGTATGTCTCTTGGACTTGTTTCCCGATAACCTTTCGAACTTGTTCGAAAGGTTAGTTCCTGAGTATGGTGGCCTTGGCCTTTATATCGAGGGGGTGCCTCTTAGAGGTCTTATGAATTCAAATTTTCTATGGCTCGGAAGTGTTGACCGTCGATGACAATCCCCGAGTATTCGGGCTGCATTCGCGTTCTGGCTCTTGAGTCGTTTCTTGTAGAATTACAAGTTTGAGGCATAGAATTATAAGTATCGAGCTCGTATAATAGTAGAGTTCTTTGAGACACATAGTGTTTTGATATAGCAAGAATGCTTCTTCGAATAATTGATACATGCGTACATGTTTTGTTGTCGGGGCTCGACTATTCTATGTGGACACGGTTCATTTGATCGTTTGGCCCATTACAAAGTTCTCCTATCGAGGCCATCTTTGGCATGAAGTGTTTTCTTTGAAAATACAACCTCCGAGGGTGATTCCCCCCAGAATTCGAGGTTGATTAAAAAGAAGCCTTGGATACTTGTTGAATTTTCCTTAGGTAGCAAATAAATGTTGCCTCGTTAAAAACCTTGCCGGAAAAAATCCATTTAGGATGAAACCCGATCTAAGGGAAAAAGAGTGCAATGCATTCTTTAAAACCTAAGGTCTTCGAGTTTGAAGGATGCCTCGATGTCTCCAAACGAACACCTGCAAGGGCTTAGTCTTAAATAGAAACGAAAAAAAAGGAGAAGGCCATACCTTAGCAATAGTATCGTTTGAGTAGTGATATGTTCCAATTGTTTGGTAGTTTCTCTCCTTCCATTTTTCTAGTTTTGTAAGATCCCTTTCCCACGACTCCGATGACTCGGTACGGTTTTTCCCAATTGGGGCCTATTTTCCTTTCGTTTGGGTCGCGAGTATTAAGGATGACTTTCCTTAGAACCAAGTGCCCGACTCCAAAATGGCGAAGGTTCGCCCTTCTATTGTAATACCTCTCGATCTTTTGCTTCTGTGCGGCCACTCGAACTAGTGCGTCTTCACGTTTTTCGTCTAGTAGTTCGAGGCAAGAGTTCATAGCCTCGTGGTTTGAACCCTTGGTAGTATGCTGAAACCTGACGCTAGGTTCCCCGACCTCGACCAGAATCAATGCTTCGGACCCATACACCAAAGAGAACAGGGTTGCCCCGTGCTTGATTTCGACGTTGTTCGATATGCCCACAGCACCTCGGGCAGCACCTCTCTCCATTTCCCTTTAGCATCATTCAATTTCCTCTTCAAGTTTTGAATGATAGTTTTGTTTGTGAACTAGGCCTGGCCATTTGCGCTTGGGTAATAGGGTGTTGATAGAATCTTTTTGATTTTATGGTCTTCGAAGAACTTTGTCACCTTGCTGCCGATAAACTGCTTCCCGTTGTCACATACTATTTCGGCGGGTATCTCGAACCAACATACGATGTGGTCCCATATGAAGTCAATGACTTCTTTTTCTCTTATCTTCTCGAAGGCCTCTGCTTCTACCCATTTTGAAAAGATGTCAGTCATAAACAAAATGAACTTAGCTTTACATGGTGCCGTTGGCAGGGGGACGACGATGTCCATCCCCCATTTCATGAACGGCCATGGGGATAGGACCGAATGGAGTTGTTCTCTGGGCTAATGGATCATCGGTGCGAATCTTTGGCATTTGTCACACCTTCGAATGAACTCCTTAGTATATTTTTTCCATTTTATCCCAGTAATACCCATCTCTAATTACCTTGTGAACCAAAGAATAGGCGCTAGAGTGGTTCCCGGAAGTGCCTTCGTGGATTTCTCGCAATACATAATCAGTGTCTCCTGGTCCTAAGCATACTGCCAGCGGTCCGTCGAAGGTTCTTCTGTACAATGTTCCATTTTCATCGAGCGAGAATCGAGATGCTTTGGCTCATAAGGCTCTCGACTCCTATGGATCTGAGGGGACCTTTCTGTGCTTCAAGTATTCTACGTATTTATTCCTCCAATCCCACGTCAAACTTGTTGAATTAATATCCGCATGGCCTTCTTCGACCACAGACCTCGAAAATTGGACAACAGTCCCCAGGACAATATCATCTTCTTCGACCAATGACCCCAAATTCGCAAATGCATCGGCCTCAGTTCTGCTCTCGAGGTATATGATCCAGTGTCCATTCTTTGAAGCGGTGCAATGTTACTTCAAGTTTGTCTATGTACCTTTTTATTCTATCTTCTCGAACTTTGAAGATTCCATTTACTTGGTTTACAACCAAAAGAGAGTCACACTTGGCCTCGATGACCTCTGCTCCCAGGCCTTTGGCCAGTTCCAGACCTGCAATCATGGCCTCATACTCGGACTCATTGTTAGTCAATCCAGAAGTTTGATAGATTGTCTAGTGATATTGCCCGTGGGCGGTTTTAAAACAATACCGAGCCCGGACCCTTTCACATTCGAGGCGCCGTTTGTGAAGAGAGTCCATATCCCCGAGGATGTACCCGTTTTTAGTAGGAGTTCCTTTTCTACTTCGGGCACGAGAGCAGGTGTAAAATCAGCCACGAAGTCTGCCAAAATTTGAGACTTGATGGCCGTTCGGGGTTGATATTCGATATCATACCCTCCTAGTTCGATAACCCATTTGGCCAATCGGCCTGACAGCTGGGGCTTATGCAAGATATTTTTAAGTGGGTATGTAGTCAACACACATATGGGGTGATATTGAAAATATGGTTTTAACTTTCTGGATGCGCTTATTAATGCAAGTGCTAACTTTTCCAAATGTAGGTACCTGGTTTCAGCATCTCCTAGAGTTTGACTTACATAATAAATAGGAAATTGTGTATCTTGTTCTTCTCGAAAAAACACGCCACTTACCGCTACCTCGGACACGACCAAGTATAAGTAAAGATTTTCGTCTTCCTTTGGAGTGTGAAGTAGGGGTGGGCTCGACAAGTACCGCTTCAACTCCTCCAACGCTCGCTGACATTCCGGAGTCCATGCGAAGTCATTCTTCTCTTTTAGTAGGGAGAAGAATTGGTGGCTCCGATCAGACGACCTCGAGATAAATCATCCTAGAGTAGCTATCCGTCTGGATAGCTGTTGCACGGCCTTTACGCTATCCACGATGGTGATTTCTTCAATGGATTTAATTTTGTCGGGGTTAATCTCGATCTCCTTGTTCGACACCGTGAATCCCAAGAACTTGCCCGACCCAACTCCAAAAGCACACTTCTCGGGGTTGAGTTTCATATTGTATTTTCTTAAGATCTCAAACGTTGCCTGCAAATGAGTCAAATGGTCCTCTGCGCACAGGGAATTAACTAGCATGTCATCAATATAAACTTTCATAGATTTTCCTATTTGTTGTTCGAACATCTTATTAACTAGGCGTTGGTATGTAGCCCCTACATTTTTGGGCCCGAAGGGCATTACATTGTAGCAGTATGTTCCATACTTCGTCATAAACGAAGTCTTTTCCTGGTCCTCCGGGTTCATTTGGATTTGGTTGTACCCGTAGTAGGCAACGAGGAAAGTAAGGATCTCGTGGCCGGTCGTGGCGTCGATCAAACGATCAATTTTAGGCAGTGGGAAAGAGTCTTTAGGACAATTCTTGTTCAAATCTTTGTAATCTATACACATTCTAAGTTTATTTCCCTTTTTAGGGACTACTACTACATTGGATAGCCACTCAGAGTATTTTATTTCTCTAATGGACCCTATTTTGAGAAGTTTAGTTACCTCGTCTTTTATGAATGTGTGCTTCACCTCGGACTGGGTCCTTCTCTTTTGCTTCATCGGTTTAAATCTGGGATCGACGCTCCGTCAATGGGTGGTTACCTCCGATGAGATCCCTGTCATATTTTAGTGGGACCAAGCAAAGCAATCAATGTTATCGATAAGGAATTGAATGAATTTTTTCCTGAGTTCGGGGGTTAATCCCGTTCCAAGGTATACCTTCCGTTCTAGTAGGTGATCGATCAATATCACCTGCTCCAGCTCCTCGACCGTGGACTTCGTCGCATCTGATTCTTCGGGGGCGACAAAATCTCGAGGGGCGAGGAAGTCCTCTTCTTCATCTTCGACCACCTGTTCCTCGGGTTCAATCGAGGATATGGACTGTGATTGCTATTTAGCCACATGTTTATCCTTGATGCTAGACTTCTCCGATGTAGATGGCGTTGATACTAGTGTTAAGTCATGGACTGCAAATATCTCTTTTGCTGCGTGTGGCTCTCCATACACCGTTTTTACACCATCTTTTGTTGGGAACTTCATCATTTGATGAAGGGTTGATGGAACTGCCCTCATGTTGTGGATCCACGGTCTTCCAAACAAAGCATTATACCTCATGTCACCTTCGATGACATGAAACTGTGTCTTGTATGGTTCCGTCCACGTTCACTGGGAGGATGATTTCCCCCCTTCATTTTTTCGCTTGCCATGTTGAATCCATTCAAGACTCGAGATGCTGGTATGATTTGGTCAAGCAGCCCGAGTTGCTCCATGACCCTCGACCTGATTATATCCGCCGAGCTACCTGGATCCACAAGAAAACGTTTAACTTGAACTTTATTTAAAAGAATAGAAATTACCAGTGCATCGTTGTGCGGTTGAGATAAGCCCTCAGTGTCTTCTTCATTGAATATGATGGTGTCCACGGGCATGTAGTCCAGAGTCTGCTTCTCCCTTGTGATTGACACTTTGGTGCGTTTGAATACGGGTCCCTGTGGGACGTCGACTCCGCCAATGATCATATGAATAACATGTTGAGGTTCCTATGGTTCATTCTTCCTATTGGCGTCTCTTTCTCTGAAATGGTTCTTGGCCCTGTCACTGAGAAATTCCTGAAGATGCCCCTCATTGAATAATCGAGCTACCTCCTCTCTAAGTTGCCTGCAATCCTCAGTCTTGTGCCCAAGTGTACCGTGATACTTACACATCAAGTTGGGATTCCTTTGAGAATGTGTTAATTAATCTTTCCCAACCCCAAATTATCTTTTCCATAATTAATTCGGAGTTACTGGGCGAGTCCTAGGGTTAGCTAATCCCTTTGGAAACATTAAAGAACAAGAATAATTAAAGAAACAATAACTCACTTCATAAATATATGAAAATCATTCAATACATAAGCACAATAAGGTATTTAATCCACATTTTAAATATGAATATTTCCATAAACAAGATTCAAGTGTTGGAAACAAATACTACACACTTAAATATTTAATACAAATCAAGGAAATGAAGAAACAAACATAAATGGGTGAGAAAACCTTAACCACAAGAGTGAAATCTTCAAATCCAAGTGTGTGTGCAAACCCTAGCTTCAAGACTTGTTCTTCTCTACTCAAAAACTATATTTACAAAGCCAAAGATATCCCAAAAGATCTGCTAGGTCGAGTATATGTGAGTTGGGAACAAGAAAATGTGTTTTTACATTTTTGCCCAGTGTTGATGCCCGTTGGCCGCACCTGCGGAAGAATCTTCGTAGGTGCAGTTCCGCAGGGGCGGAAATCTAATCGCAGGTGCGAGTCTGGGTATTTTGGGCCATTTCCGCAAATGCGGACAAAAGGTCGCACATGTGGTTCTGCAGGTGCGTGGATTACATCGCAGGTGCGGTTGTTGTCCAGTCTAGCTCTTCTTCGCAGGTGCGGTTTGTCCTCCGCAGGTGCGAGGTCGCACCAGCGGCCCAGAGTCCGCAAGTGCGGAATCACTGGAGCTTTTGCACATTTTTCACCACTTTTTGTTCAACTTCTCTCCAATTCAACACCAACCACTTCATGGCATCATTTCCCTGAAACTCGAGCAATTACACACTATAAACGACCTCAAGTTATCATTAAAGGATGCAAAATCTAACGAGAAGAGGCTAAAATGAGTGGTAAAATCACCACTCATCAACACCCCCAACTTAGAGCTTTTGCTTGTCCTCAAGCAAATCAAAACTAATAACTCAATGAGGTTCTACCATTTCAAGCACAAGTTGCATTGCTATCATCTACAAGTCACATTCTCCAACTAAGAATTATACTTATGGATTTGGTTGGTACTAATAATTAGGCTCAAGTATGCATCTTACTCGAATAATTCCCTCATTTAAAATAACTTGAAGAAGTGCAAGGGAGTTTCAAAAATAATCAAGTGACAAGAATAAGCCTCAAGAAGACACTCAACAACACTAGTCTACTACAAATGATCAACTCATTCATTTCCGAGTAGATCCATTTCACCAATCAATCCTAATTCATGTTCCCTCACAACAACGAAAGTCCCAAAATCACCATATTTACAAGAACACACAAGGGACAACTTTCCAAATACACTCACTCTCACAAAGAACTACAAGTCTTACAACAAATCATGCCATAAGCTTGCCCTTATTTTAATTCATCGCATATTCAAAATTATTCGGTTGGATATCCCATAAGGACTTTTTAAGCTTGTAATGTAGGTTTAGGGAAGGGTAGGGTACACATTTGGGAAAATGACTACACCCTCCTCGAACGCTACTCACATTTTCCTTTCTTGTTGCACTTTGTTTCTTTTCAAACCATATAGCCTCATATGCATCTAGTTACCAATATAGAACCACTTTAAATACCTCACTAAATTTCTTCAAAGCTCCCATATTTATTTACATAAATATATTTCTTTTTATTTTTCTTTTCTTCTTTTTCTCTCTTTTTTATTTTTTTTTTCTTTTGGAGCTTGAATAATTTCATAAGAATCTTTTGAGGTATATATTCTACACTCCATATACAACCTTACCAATATCCACTTTGACACCACACCCCCAACTTAGGCTTTTTGCTTCATTCTCAATATTCAAGGAGGGACGGGTTCAAAAGAGGGAATTATTTTGCAAAAGGGAAAGGTTTGTAATGAGGTGGCCAAGGAGAAGGTTAAAGGCTCAAATGGGGTAACTAGTGATAATATCTATACAATGGTAGCTCGAAAGGCTAAAGGGGTTTTCAAATAACACAAAGAATGCCAAAGGTCATTTCTCCAACCAAACATAATTATCATTAGCATTGAAAAAAACCAACTGGCAAGTTCTAGATGATGGAAGTAAGCACAAGATTTATTTACACAAACACTAACACACATGGCACATGAATTAATCAAGATGGATCAATTTCAATTACTAATAGGAGTCTAGAGCAATATTTTTTTAAACTAGTGAGCCACGAGTCACTAAAAGAGCCAAAATTTTATCACAAAGATCATTCTTCACCATGCAACTTACTTGTTTTAATTCAAAACCAAAATTTAGAGGGGTATTCTTAATTCACATTTCAAATGCAAGAGACTAATTTCTTTAGTACCAAATAATTCAAAAGTCTCTTCCTAGCAAAACAAGACTAATTCCCTTAAGAAAGTTGTCACACCATCTATCATAGGGACAAGTCACCCGGTTGACTTCAAAAATGTTCCTTCGGAAAGAACCGTAGCATGAAGAAAACCCAAGGAGGTATTATTTAGGAAATAAAAATTAAAGAACAAAGGTACTAATAAAAATCTAAAAACTGAAATAGAAACAACTACTAACGAAAATAAAAGATGCAAGAAAAATAAATAAAACACAAAATAAAAATCAACTAATCACACCAAGCTGGGCAAAATAATTGACACAATCCACAATAAGCCTGGCAAGGGCACAAAGTATCCATACATAACAAATAAGCCCAGCTAGGGCACATACACAATGTTATAAATAAATACAAAGTGCAAAGCCACCCCCAACTAGAAACACTATAGTGTCCCCACTGCACAATATCTAAATAAAAAGCATAGTTTGAGGGTCTTCCTGAGGTCTGCATCAGACTAGCAGACTGTAGGGGAAATGGCTGGTCAATGTTGCTGAGAAATCTCTTCATCATCATCATCATCATCATCATCATCATCGGCATCATCCGCATCAGTCATGAACGAGTAGTCCTCGCTATCATCAGCATCCGCAACTGGCAGCGGCTAGCTCGGCTGCCCCCACCTGAAAATCGCCTTGACTCCTCTCCACACTTTGAAAAGGAGTTTACCTTTCTTTTTATTTTTCACCTTTTCCTTGTCAAATGGCGCATGTAGGTCAACATGTGTCTTGTCCAGGCTGGTGTAGGCGGAGTCAAGTTGTGTTAGAGATGCAGCCATCTTGTCCTGAGTGTCAAAATACTTCTTCATCTCAGCCCTGGAGTAGTAATCAGGTGGAGGATAAGGCTGGGAAGTGGAAGGTCTAGTGGGGAGCTTGAACACTAGGTCCCGCAGGATAGCAAACTGGGAGTTCATCTCCCCGAAAGGACCCTCTGATGTAGTAGGCTGTGAGGAGGATACAACTTCGGCAATGGTGGTGGTAACCTTTCTTTTCTTGATCTTCACTGCTCCACCTTCCCCCTTGACTCTCAGCGGGTGGAAGGGTTTGTCGGAGGGCACGCAATGATCATTGGGGCGCTCCTCGACCTGTGCCCGCTTGCACAACTCAGTAATCAAAGATGGAAACAATAACCCCGGCCCATCGTCAAGCAAATATTGCCGCATCTCGCTTAGAATGTAATGGCCCGGGTTCACTAGAATGCCATCAAGCAGGCAAGTAATGATGGGGGCTCTGGTGTACGAAACATCTGAGACATTCCCACTGGGGGACACCCTGCTGCTCAGTATATATAGCCATATCTTAGCCTCGGTTGTGAAGTCAGTTGACTTCAAGCCTTTCCTCGTGTTATCCCACTGTGGTCTTACACTCTCAGGGTACAATTTGGACACAAGCCATGCCGAGTTTTCGCAGTGATCCTTCTCTAGTACTGGCTCTATTGTGTGGCTTGGAATCCCGAGTGCAACATTAATTTCTTCTGCCCCGAACCTCACTATTTTCCCTCTGATGATGAGGTGAGGATCGTCGAAGTTTGTACGCCTGAGATTGGCATAAAACTCGCGAACCCATGTCTCATTTGCCTTGCACGGAGTGGGAATGAAGCACGGCCACCCAGAGGATATCAACCGATCATAGAAGTCCGAGAGCTTTTCGCCCAATTTGTCCTCCTCAATCCCTCTCTCAAGCACCAATTTCTTGGTGAGGAGGTTGTCATAATACCGGCGTTGACAGTCAGCCGTCATGAACCGGTAATTATCATAATGTTCCCCAACCTCCTCCTCAATTTTAGAACTGTGTGGAGCATTTTGGTGTGCGTTCAGGTCCATTTTTGAGTCAAAGTACCTACAAAAAATCAAAACGAAGTTAGTCACGCAATGTAATCTAGTTAAGCATCTTAAAACACTACAAATAGGCCAAAGAACCAAGTCGAACGGGCCCGAGAAGGCCACGTTTCAAAGCCACTATTTTTTGCAAAACTGGGCAGTTTCCGCACCTGCGGAATTTTAACCGCAGGTACGGTTTTGCACCTGCAGAAAAAGTAATTTACCTGCGGTCATAGTCGCACATGTGGCTTGGGATTCGCAGGTGCGAAGCCGCACCTGCGGAAACTTAGTCGCACCTGCGATCCTTCGTCCCAAAATGCACTGCCCAGAATTTTTCTTTCATTTTTTTCTTAACTGGGGCTTGGTTTTTGGCCACTAATCTGTACTCAAGACTTCCAGATTAGGGCACCAACTTTGTTCTAACTTCATGAACACTGAAATTAAAGTACGAGGCACTCAATTTTCACCTATACAACTAACCGAACACTTAGCGAGCGCTTAAAATTAATTCTCTCCTCACATGAATATGGGGCTCACAATAACCCCACACTTTGTTGCTTCACTGAGACTAGCACACAATCCCTAATCTCAACCAAATCCTCACTCTAATTCTACCCTAAATCAGAAGGAGCATGGGAATGGGAGTAAACGGCCATGAATGGCTTTCACAAGAAATACCTAGAACAGAAACAAAAATAGGATGGTGATAGAAGAATGCCAGAGTAAAGCAAGGGAGAGTGAAAATACTTGTAGAGTCTCTTGTGATTTTCAGCGAGATAGAGTTGAGAGAAGTGAGCACAAAATTAATTTTCTTGTTTGAGTTTTAGGGCTTATAGAAACTGACCTGGGGGATAGAATTTGGGAATTTAGCTGGGCGATTTTCGCACCTGCGAGGCTTTTTCCGCACCTGCGGGTGCGCACGTGCGAGAGAGCACATGCACCTACGGAACTGGTCGCACATGCGGGTCAAAATCCTCTTCTGTGAAGCCGCACCTGCGGAAGCTTGACCGCAGGTGCGGAATCCCTGGGCTCAGCATCAAAAAATTTGTGAACTTTTTGCGATCGCATTTTTGCTCGAAAATACAACTCTGTGATAGCATTTTTGACATGGGGGATCGCAGAGTTGGGCAGTGTCCTTGCCCAGCAAATTTTTTTTTTCTTTTGCACTATTTTTCGGCCACCCGGTCTTCCCGACCTGCTCAAATCAACTCCAAAAATTTTGAAACTTGGCAGATTGGTTAGAAAAAATATAATAAGCTATTCTAAAAAAGAAAATTTCAAAAATGACCAAAATTTTGAAAAACAATGGGCTGCCTCCCACCAAGCGCCGCATTTAACGTCGTGGCACGACGCAAATCACTTTACCACTTTTCTCGCTACTTGGAAGATATGAATTGGGCACCTAGATTGGAATCAAGCTTGTGACCTTGGGCAGTGGGGGGTGGTAAATAGATGACCGAGCCAAGCCTTAAATTCTTCATTTTGCACTTCTTGGATCTCATGTGAGGAATGTCATTTTGTTTTCTTGTTTCCTCAAATTGCAAGATGTATGGTATAAAATTTTCCTCCTCGCAACACTCCATTGATTCGTGTAGTTCAACTTTAGTTTTACCACACAATTCCAATGTTTAAAATGGCTTGGAATGTGCCTTCAAACTTCCAACTTGCGAATTTTTCCGGATTTTGACATCCTCATTTTCCCCGGAATAGAGTCAATTTCAACCAAATTTTCAATCACCCCGGTTGACTCTAATTCCATCTTTTTCTCGGCATCACTAACACTCATGGAGTCGTTTGGAGGATGTTCAAGGCTTGATTCCTCAAAGTAGAACTCATTCTCATCCTCGAAATTGAACTCTTCTTAGCTTCCATCCACACTTTCAACTTGAGAGGCATGGTGAGCCTCCATGAATGCTTGCATTTCATCCTCCAAAGTGCGGATGTGATCATTTTGAGTCACTTTATGCTTCAATTCTTCGAGTGCAAAGTTGTGCTTTTCCTCATTTTCAAGAATGGCCTCCAACATGAGCATCATGCTCTCATTTTGAGCATTTGAGAGTTCTTCTTGGCTTTGCTCAAGTACCAAGGAAGAATTTTCAACTTTAACCTCCAAGTGAGGTTCTTGGCTATCACTCACCTCCAAGGCTTTTTGAACCCTTGAAGCTTCAATCATTGCATCCATTTGTGAGTGCAACCTTTCAAGTGCCAAATCATTTTGGAGACTAGTCTCCAAAAGTTCTTCCAAGGCATTTTGCTCATGGTTTCCTTCTTCAAGTAAGAATTCCAACATGAGATTGAACTCTCCATTTCTACCATGCTCAATTTCCTCCACTTCATCACCCCTAAAATTTCCATCACAAAAAGTAAAATCATCATAGTGGGGGCTCGGGGAAGGGACGTACAAATGTGCACAATCATACCAATGACCATTTTGGCCGCCACACATATACTCCACTCATGGGTTTGAGATTGTGCGCACAATCCATCCCCGGGAGAATTTAAACAATTTTGCCACGAGTGTGGTCCTCCACAATAAGGACAAGGGTCATCAAAATATGAACAACTACCATCCGACCAATTTTCATTATACGATGCCATATTTTTTTTTATATCAAAAATTAAGAAAATAAGCAAGAAAAATAATTACACAAATATTTACAAGTTTGGATCAAAGCACTTATGCTTACTTCTCAAACAACCTAAATTACGCCAATTGTTCCCCGGCAACGGCGCCAAAATTTGATACGCTCAAATTACACCTTAAAATAGTGTAAGCGATCGATGTCAAATACAGTAACCCAACAAGGTTGGAGTCGAATCCCACAGAAAACAATATGGAGGCGATTAGGAATGCAAGAGAATTATCACTTATCGCACAATGCCAAACAAATAGATCAAAAATATAAACTAACCTAGAAAGCAAGTAAAATTATCAATGGCAACAAGAATGAATGCATTGGGTATTACACTCAAGTAACGATCCAATGTATTTCACGATTTTACAAATATGAGCGAGTTTATTTTAATTAGCCACGGATAATAACTCTTAATTAGCTCTTCCCAAAGACTAACAAGACTTCCTAATTGAATTATTCCTAACCCAATTAAGAGATTAAGCACTTCTGGATTTGGCTACAAGTAGTTCAATCCTATCACTAGGTAGAATCTATAAAATGAGGGTTAAAGACTCAAGTTCTTGTTAATTAATCTTTCCCAACCCCAAATTATCTTTTCCAAAACTAATTCGGAGTCAATGGGCGAATCCTAGAGTTATCTAATCCCTTTGGAAACATTAAAGAACAAGAATAATTAAAGAAACAATAACTCACTTCATAAATATATGAAAATCATTCAATACATAAGCACAACAAGGTATTTAATCCACACTTTAAACATGAATATTTCCATAAACAAGATTCAAGTGTTGGAAACAAATACTACACACTTAAATATTCAATACGAATCAATGAAATGAAGAAACAAACATAAATGGGTAAGAAAACCTTAACCACAAGAGTGAAATCTTCAAATCCAAGTGTGTGTGCAAACCCTAGCCTCAACACTTGTTCTTCTCTACTCAAAAACTATATTTACGAAGCCAAAGATATCCCAAAAGATCTGCTAGGTCGAGTATATGTGAGTTGGGAACAAGAAAATGTGTTTTTACATTTTTGCCCAGTGCTGATGCCCGTTGGCCGCACCTGCGGAAGAATCTTCGCAGGGGCGGAAATCCAATCGCAAGTGCGAGTCTGGGTATTTTGGGCCATTTCCGCAAATGCAGACAAAAGGTGGCACCTGCGGTTCCGCAGGTGCGTGGATTACATCGCAGGTGCGGTTGCTGTCCAGTCTAGCTCTTCTTCGCAGGTGCGGTTTGTCCTCCGTAGGTGCGAGGTTGCACCAGCGGCCCAGAGTCCGCAGGTGCGGAATCACTGGAGCTTTTTCACATTTTTCACCACTTTTTGTTCAACTGCTCTCCAATTCAAAACCAACCACTTCATGGCATCATTTCCCTGAAATTCGAGAAATTACACACTATAAACGACCTCAAGTTATCATTAAAGGATGCAAAATCTAATGAGAAGAGGCTAAAATGAGTGGTAACATCACCACTCATCAGAAGGGTCGGTTTGTATGGGTTTAGGCCAACCGGTATCCCTAATATTTCCAATGGCTGAGACGATACCCAAGGCATCGAGGCTAAAATTGTATTCTGATAGTCGAGGCGCCTCCACCGGTCCTGAGTTCCTATCGAACCCGGTATTACTCATGAGTCCCCGGTAATTCTGTCCTAGATCATTCCAAGGTACGTTGTGCCTCGAGTTGTTCCTTCGCTCTTCGGTGTATGGTTGATACCTCTCCTTGTTCGGTCTTGGTTCTATGTCTGCATCTCTCGAATCTTTTGCTTCTAATCTGCTTAGATAAACCAAGCTCGAGGGGGCTGCCAACTGATCATCTTCGACCCTAATCTTCGACTGATATCTGTTATGCACATCCGCCCAAGTTAGGGAGGGGTACTCGATCAAGTTTTGCTTTAACTGCCTCGATGCTATCGAGCTCCGCTCATTTAGCCCCTGAGTGAAAGCTTGAACAACCCAGTCATCGGAGACTGGTGGTAACTCCATTCGTTCTATTTGGAATCGAGATACAAATTCCCTAAACACCTCGTTGTCCCTTTGTTTAATTTTGAATACGTCCGATTTTCTTGTTGTGACCTTTATAGAACCAACATGTGCCTTTACAAACGAATCTGCCAACATGGAAAACGAATCAATAGAGTTCGGGGGCAGGTTATGGCACCAAATCATGGCCTCTTTGGACAAAGTTTCCCCAAATTTTTTCAGTAGAACAGACTCGATCTCGTCGTCCTCCAAATCGTTTCCCTTTATACCACAAGTATATGTAGTGATGTGTTCTTTGGGATCGGTGGTCCCGTTGTACTTGGGTATGTTCGGCATGTGAAACATCATTGGAATAGGCTTCGTGTCGCACTCGAGGGGAAAGGTTTTTGCACACATATTTTAGAATCCAGTCCTTTCAAAACCGGAGGTGCTCCCGGTATTTGGTCGACCCTCGAGTTGTACGTTTATACTTTTTTATCATTGTCCTTGATCCTTTTCTATACTGAATTGATCCTCTTTGTGAGTTCTTCGAACATTTTCATGATTGTGGGGCCAGCCCCTGATCCATTATTACTCGACCTCTCCGGGATTGGTTCAGCACGGTGAGTAGTTTCCGATCCCACCATGCTTGGAGTCTTTTGTTGACTTTGCAACTGAGCGATAGAAATATGTTGTGCTTGTAACATTTCAAAAATCACTTCGAGGCTGACTTCCCCTTTTCCTCGACCCTGTGTTATTTGGCCACCAGGTTGAACCTCTCTGCGTACGCTTCCTCCGACGCCAGTGCCCAAGTCGACGTTTAGATAAATGTGTGAACCGGCATCGACTGAGTTAGGAACTGGTGCTACCTCAGGGTTAAGCGGTGGTACACCGGCCCCTGAAGTAGTTGCATTATCGTTTTCTCTATGGAATCCGAGACCGTCATTACCATGTGCTGGTGTGCTTGCGGATTTCTACATGTTTTAGCTTGAAAGTAAAGAATCTTTGACAAGAACAAGTGTGAAATATATCGAGTGTTATCAAAAATCAGTACTGAAATAATCACTATTATCTTTGGCCCCACGGTGGGTGCCAAACTGTTTACCTCAAAAATACGAGTAACAATTAAATTTGATTTGTGGTTTTAAAGATACGTGATCTAGTTCAATACCAATTAATAAACAAGTAATATAAGGTATAAATGAAAGGAATAAATGAACCAAACCAGTGTTACTTAGGCAGTTTTGACCTCGAGGTGAATCGAGAGCAGTAAAGCAAGAAAAATAATAAAGTCTAAAAGGCAGTTCTGATGAACAATGAGCGAAAAAGTAGAGAGAATATTCATTTCCAATGATTAGATGATCTTTACAAATGATTGGGGTCCCCTTTATATAGGAGGGGAAACCCTAAATAAGGTACATTTCTATTTACAGTAAAGAATCCTATTGGGACAGCTATGTAACCACCTGGTACGAATTTGTACCAATTCGTACAAATCTATCCTGGAATTTACGTCGTGACTTTGGCGACGTGGAGAGTATCTTGTCTTTTTGTAACAAACTTGTAACGGCATTGTCTCGGGACTGGTCGCACTGGCTTCGATGTTCCTCGACCACTTAGGTCTTTGAACCCCCATTTTTACCTTCGAGCTCGACCTTGTCATTATCGAACTCCTAAACTCGATGTTACTTCTCGAGCCTACAAATCGGGTCAAAAATTTGGACCGTATACAGTTTTATTAAGGAATGTAATTAATTAGCTGATATATTTGTTAATCACGTATTGCTGCTAGGGTTTTATAAACTTTTCTTAAATATTGGCTATTTGTGCTTTGTCCCATGAATTGAAGAAGTAATCTGTTAAGCAAAATACGATTAGGTGTGTATTTGTTTTGGAGGCAAAAAGAGATAATTATAATGCATTTCGATGTCTGTTAAAACATGTGGGTTAAAAACGGACACTTCCAGCAACCATCCTCTATCTATATATAATAGAAGAGACAAAGATACTATAGTAAGCCAAGTGGTAATATAATAAAAAGTTATTTGGCAATTTTAGAAAAAAATTAGTTAAGTTAGGTAATAATAAGTTTTTTTTTTAATTTAAATTTTAATATAAATAAATTAAGCACTATGTATTGTTAATAATTAGTTACTATATTAAATTTAAGAAGAAAAGTATAATTAAAAATTGAAACAATCACAAGCAACATAGTAAAAAATATAAAAACCAAAATTTTATATTGAAAATAAAATAGAAGAAAAGTCTAATTGTTTATTCCATGTAATGTAAAAAAATTCTAAAAATATTGATACATACAAATTAATAAAAGAACATATATTTTGGACGAAGTAATATATATATATATATATATATATATATATATATATATATAAAAGAACAAAACGTTACATTGAAAATGAAATAGGAAAAAATCTAATTGCTTATTATATAATGTAGAAAAAAATCAAAAAATTATTACATTTTATACAAAATTATAAATAAACATATATTTTGGATGAAGTAAGAAATTTGTATTATCTATGTTATATTAAAGGAGGTATCTATGTGTCACGACCCAAAATCCACTATAGGTCGTGATGGCACCTAACGCCACTGACAGGCAAGCCAACGGTGATTTACCAATTTAATTACTCATTTTAGTATTTTAAAATCATAATTTTCTTTAATTAAACAATATAAAATAGAATTTACAAGGTAAATGATAATATTTACACGAACCAAAATAATAAACAACACGAAGGAACCCCCAATACCCGGTGCCAAAAGTGCATGAGTATTTTCTAAGAAATACAACATATGTTCAGAACGTGATAAGACGGAATAACATAAATAGTACGATGGAGATTCGGTGGACTACTATGCGTGGCCTGGTTGCAGCTCACACAAAGTTTCCTCAACAGATGGCCTATGTGCCAAGATGATCACTAAATGAACCTGTCAGATCCTGCACATTTAGTGCAGAAGTGCAGCATGAGTACGTAAATCAACGCATACCCAGTCAGTATCTAGCATAACCCCGGAGAAGTAGTGACGAGGGGTCGACATCAACACTTACTAGAGGTCCAAATAAATAACATGATAATTCACAACATATATGAAGTGCACAACAATAGGGGAGTAAATATATAATTTTCCAATTATTTCCTTTAAAGTAAAAATTTCTTGATCTTGTATTCTACCTTAATAGCTCGGAAAATGCCAAGTGTCAATACCAAATAAATAATGAATACCATAAAATGTCGGGCATTAGTGGAAGGTTTATCTCATGTACATTCAGACTGCTAACGATATAACGCACGATTCTGCCGAGGTTGTTCGGCCCGATCCAGAATAATGTATACACTGCCAAGGGTCGTGCGGCACATAGATGCATCTATATACTGCCGAGGCGTTCGGCCCGCTCCACAAGAAAAGGAAGGAAGTTACCGAATTACGAGAGATGTGTTTACAATACACACCAAAATGAATAAAGTATTTACCGTTTCTCAAATAACACGCCCACAACTCAAAGTGTTAAGGCTCAACCTAGTATACATATATTTATTTCTAAATCAAATTCAGTTATAACTTTAATTAATTAAGCCGGCATAATGAGTTCAAATAATTCGATTATTACATGATAAGTCCTAAGTCTACCCCAACTTAAACATGCTTTTAGTTACGTACGGACTCTTTTCACCTCGTGCGTACGTAGCACCCATAAGTAGTTGCACATAACAATAAATATCACCAAGGGTAGTTTACCCTCACAAGATTAGACAGGAGACTTACCTCGCTTCGAAGTTCCAAAATCGTCTCCAACACCTCTCAAACACCTCAAATCGATGTCTGTCTCTCAAAACTAGTCAAACAAATGTGTAAATCCATAAATATATACTCTATTACCCACAATTAATCAATTAATAACAATCCCCAACTCTGCTTAAAAGGTCGATAAAGTCGACCCTCGGGTCCACGTGCCCGAATTTCAAATTTTCTTTGAAGATAAACCTTACCCATAACACCACCAACTCAAATATATAATTTATTCCTAATTTTGTATCCCATTTCGTGGACAAAATCCAAAAATACCAATTTCTAGTTTTTCTACCAAAAATCCCAAATTTCTACTAATTTTCATGTTTAAATCCATATACAAACCATGTATTTAACTTATAATAGGTGGGAATCACTTAACTTATATTGCTTGATGAAAATCTCCCATTGAAGCTCTCCAAAAATCTCCAACCAAGTGGAAATGAAAGAAAATGGGCCAAATCCCATTCTTAAAACAACACTGCCCAGCGACCTTTTGCACCTGCGGTCCCCAAGTCGCTTTTGCGACAGCCGCTCCTGTAGCTTCAATCTCACACCTGCGAGAATCTAGGCTAGGTCGCCTACCGCATATGCGGCTCCTCTAGCACTTATATGCCCTCGCTTCTGCGTCTCCTCATGCGCAGGTGCGGTTCCTTTTCTGTGGAACTCGACAGCATCTACGGTCCCAGCCTTCCCCAGCAATTCCGCTTCTGCACTCAAGGACACCGCATCTGCGTCATCGCAGATGTGAAAATGGTCTCGCACATGCACCACTACCCAGCTCGCCCAGAACCGCTTATGCGACCCTCTTGGCCGTTTCTGCAGCTCCGCCCCTGCGGCTAAAACCTCACAGGTGCAGTTACACCAAATGTGTTGCCAAGAGAAATTATATAAGGCCGATTTCTCACTCTAATTCAATCTGAATCAAACCCGAGGCCCCCGAGGCCCCCGAGGCCCCCGGGACCCTATCCAAACACACCAACGTATTCCAAAACATGACACGGACTTAGTCGGAGCCGCAAATCACGCTAAAAATATCAAAACTACGGATCGACAATCAAAACCCTTCTTTAATTAAACTTTGACGAATGCGTCCGAACCATATCAAAACATTCTGAAATGACGCCAAACTATGCGTGCAAGTCACAAATCACGATACGAACCTATTCCAAGGCTCGGAACCTCAAACGAACATCGATAACACCAAAGTCCACTTCAAATCAAACTTAAGAGTTTCTTACACTTCCAAAATGCCAACCTTCCACAATAGGCGCCGAAATGCACACGGACCACCCGATCTCAACTCGAACATACACCCAAGCCTGAATCATCATAAGAACCTATTGAAACCTTCAAATCCCGATTTCGGGGTCTTTACTCAAAAGTTGAACCTTAGTCAATTTTCCAACTTAAGCTTCCGAAATTAGAATTTTCTTTTCAATTCAATTCCGACCACACGTACAAGTCATAATACCTTAAGTGAAGCTACTCAATGCCTCAAACCGCTGAACGGCGCGCTATAGCTCAAAATGAGCGATCTGGTCGCTACATTCTCCCCCACTTAAACATACGTTCATCCTCGAACGTGCTAAGGACTGCTCTGGAGTTGTCCAAAATCACTATTTAACACCTCGTGCACCTACCCATGCCACCACAATCCAGTTGAACACATTAGCTCAAGTCATATTGAAGATCCTCCCTTTTATTTTGTCAATAATCCTTAGAACCAAATTCCAAACCTCTGAATTTCTCTACAAGACCTGATTTTAACATACGAACATCTTGCCAATCACCACACATTGTACCAAAACATGTTCATACACCTATGCTGAAATCACACCATGCACCACATAAGTCGATTGCCCAAAATAACATCCCCTAACCACAGTAGCTGCAATTTCACGCATCCGATGCCCACAACATACCTCATGACACATATAAGTCTTGTTCTAACTCTCGCAATACTGCCACGACGGAAGATACGTGTAGAAAATCATAACCACATGCCGAACCATTAATTCATGGAGTCTCTCATCCTGACAAGAATCATTAACTCATTCTGAACTGAATAATGATATTTTATCTTTAATGTACTTTATATAAATCCAATTGCATTAATTTCAGGTCCAATAATCTCGTCTCACCCAGTACAAACTGCTCAGACAATAAGCCATCTCAGACACTGCCAAAAATCTCATATGATGCCAACAATACGCAAACAAGCTACAAACTCGAATCTGATACATAAGAAAAAATGAACTCTGAAAAAGGACTATCCAACCCGCGTAACGAATAAAACGGCCGAATAGATGTTATGAACCTACCTCATGGATGAAAATTAAGACACACAAAATGAGTGTAAGGAACTATGCTCAACACCTCGCTGTTGCGACGTGCAACCTGATCCATATAATATACCTGTGGCGGCGTGCCATCCGGTGCGCACATAACAATCAAGAAGAAAACACACACATCAAGCTGTAACGCTTATACTTACAAAATGCCCAAATATCGACCACAAGCACGCCAAGTGCATAACAAAAATCCTAATGAGACGGATAGCCACATACGCTACGAAACCCAAGCACAACTAAGGTGAAATAAATGACCTGCATTTCGAGAGCCATCCTGATCATATAACACCACAAGCTACACGGGACCCCAACACATGTGCGAATAATCAAGCTGTCTCACAACCCACATGGCACAATAGAGGTTTACAGGGAATAGCTGACGACGGAAATAACATCCAATGCATGGCACCTCCTCCATTAGCAATGTTGTGACGAACGAACACATCCGACCTGACGTAGAGCACACACTCACATTAGATCCACCAACGGATCTCACACCGATTCTGATCATACCATACTGGGACAATAACCTTCCAATGATCCACAATGGCCCTATTCATGACAAATAAGAACAGTCATCCACTCTGAACCAAGCTCCCACAGTTCACAACCAAAGGAATAGAGCGCCTTCCAGGCATAAACTCTCATATTAATGATAGTACAAAAACTCTTCGTACTTGGTTTCAATATTTAACAATCAAGTGACTAAAATGTCACACTTATATAAATCTCCCCGTGGAGTACGCTCCCACGACCTTCCGCACCAGGTAGCAAAGTTTTCACCTCCATACCACCAACTGTACTAATATGTAAAGCAATTAAAGAACCCACAAATTAATACACAAAACGCCGTTCTCAGGTGACACTATAGAAAATGCCAACTTACTCTGAACATCTGAATTTTCCCCTGTTCATTCGAGCTCGTGACATTCTTGTCAATGCCGAACTGCAACCTTGATCCTAAAACTTTCAACTTCACATGCTGCTCACTGCACCTATCATGTCGCTACGTGATAATAGACGCATTCCCATAACCCTTGAACTACTAGTAGAATAACCCCTTCATTGGCTAGAAACCTTTCACTTATCTCATTTCAGAAGAGCCAATGCAACACGCAACTGAATTCCCAAACCGCAGAAAATACAAACCTCAAGCCGTGATCTATACCGCCATGACTCTTCTGGAATCCATTTACACAACAAGGCCATTTTAATCAAACACCTCCAAATCAATCAAGTTATGGTGGATGTCAAGACCACACATACGTCCACAAACCACATGTATAACTTCACACACCGAAGGAACTGATCATTGCCACAACATGTCGATTCAACCATTACTAACTGACCCAACTTCTTTCAATTTACTCTCGACTTGACATAGGAATATAATAGCTCCATTCACCACATAATGAACTCAATTCACACTCATATCGAGTGACACGAATCGCGAGACCACATCGCCTTAATACCCATGAATCATCTCACACCTCCTTACACGCACAATAGCATCTCCAACTGGTACACCTATTCTGCAAGACCTTCCGTGAATCTGAAGTTATTTCTTACTTTCCTCCGATAGTGCACCGCATACCCGATGATAACATAGAACATTCAAAGTCTCGTTCATAATCCACTATGAAAACTCGATCCTTAACCACACAACAGACCTGAAATCCTTAGGCATTACACATTAATTCTTGAACCCCACTAGGATCGTTGTTGAGAGCCACCCACTCTGACCTGATCCCGAATATAACCAAACTTCAACGCTTTGCTAGCACATGAACACCCCCTCAAGGAAGCAATCGACTGAATTCTTTTTCTTGTACATTACATCCACAAGAAGCATACACTATGGGTCCTCCCAAAACCTGCACCTCAATCGATAAGGCGAAGTATAGCGCACATTCATCAAGTTCTTTGTCGAATTACCCCTGATATTTCCTTTTCTTAGTCATAAATAATCCACCAACACATTGATAACCAAAAACCGTACAAGAAGGCAACCACGCGATCTAATCGTAGACAGTGGGGCTCCCCCACTTAGCTTTAAGCTACCATCACCTAATGTAGAGCCCACAACGATTCCTCCTTCTCATTTACCATGACCCCGTACCGTTAACCCGCCAAATTATGCGAAGTCTTTTGTTAAGCTTTTCATGAAACATTTCGAATTATCGGCCACTATCACATACCCGACCTTCTGTTGGGTAGAAAGTAGGACTATTCGTAGAAACTTCATCAAAATCACGCAACCGCTAACATGTTCACATAAGATAACCCACATGTGCTATTCCATGCCTACATCTTCCAACGACGTTGCACCAGGTACAACTACCACGAGTTCAGTAAACCCTCATGAGCCCAAGCTTGTCCACCAGTTGTACAAGTTTGTTCCTTCCCCATTGACATCAACTGAAAGTTCAATAATACCTTCCAAACTCAAAGCCATGATGCATCCGAAACGATAATCAAATCTTCACACCCCTCTTTATTTCAAGCAAACTCCTATCTGCCATATTTAATCTTTCTCCTTACTGTCACGACCCGGATTTCCCACCGTCAGAACCGTGATGGCGCCTAACATCACACTCTCTAGGCAAGCCAATGTTAGAGTTCTATTCACCTTTTTCCTTTACTTTTTCTTTTATAATTAAAATGTAACCAAACTAAATCAATGGAAATAAAGCAGAAGTACATAACTAATTTATTACCCTTATACTATTAATAAAACCGAAACTATTACCACCCAGAAATTGATGTCACAACCCACAAACATTCTATGAATATCTACACGTATTGGTCTAAAAGAAAAGTACATCTGTCTTGAAAAAAATAAACAGAAATGTAAAACATAGGAGGGGACGCCAGGGCCTGCGGTTGCCTGCAGGACTACCTTGGGTCTCCTGGACGAATGCCTGAAATCGACTTCTCGATCAGCCACAATCAGCTACAAAATCTGCACAGAAAGTGCAGAGTGCAGTATCAGTACAACCGACCCCATGTATTGGTAAGTGTCAAGCCTAATTTCGACGAGGTAGTGACGAGGCTACGGCGGGACGTTTATAATATAACCTGCATATAGTTTATAATAAAGCAAAAAGGAAGTACGAATGAAATGGAACAGTAACTTGCAGTAAATAAATACGGAACCCAGTTATCTTTCCAGTACTCAGCTATAACCAATCCTTAAGAGAGTTTCAATGTTACAACATAAAATCACAGTAGAAGCAGAATGCATAAACAACAAAATGATGCGGCGTTCATCCCGATCCCACCATATAATCACTAACAACATGAACATTCACCTTTATTACTCTTGTTGCGGCGTGCAACCGGATCCCACCAGTCTACCCTTATTACTCCTTAATATATCACCATTATTCCTCATGTTGCGGCGTGCAACCCAATCCCACATGTCCACACTTATTACTCCTTGTTGCGATGCGCAACTCGATCCCACCAGACAAACACCAGTCCCACATTAAGAACAAGTATTTCACAATTTGGCTCAAAACCCTCCACAACATTTATGCCTCAAACCAATGCAAACGGAAATCTAAACAATTATGAAACTTCATCAATTAATGCTACACAGTGAGCCCAACCAAAATGTACCATGAAACCCCGTTAAACCAACTTAATCTAATAATGTGATACCATGAACTACAGAACAATTAATACCTTCAATAAAGAAAACAACATCCAATAAGAAGCAATTAAACATGGAAGCACCAATAAGCATGTAGCAGATAAGGCAGAAAAACAATATATATTAGGAACGGGGAAGGGAACAGGCTAAACAGATAATTTGGCAGCGCATAGGTACTCGTTACCTCACCTATACGCCACACATATGAAATTTCACATAGCAATTTAAGTCGGGGATTCCTAATCCCTCCGAACCACTCCTATCTAGCCAATATCAACTCAATAACATCAATTATCGCTAAAGAAACCAATTCCAATGCATAATTATAAGTTTCCCAACATTTTCCCCAAAAAGTCAAAAACCGACCCTGGGCCTGCATGGTCAAAACCCGAAGTTCGGACCAAAACCGGATTACCCATTCACACCCAAGCCCGGATATACAATTGGTTTTGGAATCCGGCCTTAATTTGAGGTCTAAATCCCCAAATTTTGAAATTCCTAAGTTCTACCCAAAAATTCCCAATCCCACCATGAAAACCCCTATATTCTAGGATGAAATCTTGTAAAAAGATGTAAAAGATAGAAATAAATGAGATAAGAATCATTTACCTATGATTTGGGGAAGAAGTAGCCTTTGGAAAATCGCCTCTTGCAGTTTAGGTTTTGAAAAATGGGAGAATGAATGAAAATCTCATCTAAGTCCAAAGTTATCAGCTGCAGATGTCGCATTTGCGACCTGAGCTTCGCATTTGCGAGGCTCGTAAATGCGAGAAAGGTATCGCATCCCTTTGCATTTCTGCTGCCTTCGCAACTGCAAAGTCCTAGTCGCAAATACGAACAATGGACTTCCGTAAAGGTGGCATTTTCCTTCGGAATTGCGAAGTACCCAGTTCCCCCCCCCCCCCCCCCCCCCCCCCCCCCCCATGCTCGCAAATGCGAATACTCTTCGCAAATGTGAGGCTCGCATTTGCGATATCTGCAGACCTGAACACACCAGCGAATTTTTCTTAAGTCCAAATAACTTTGTAGCCTATCGAAAACTCACCCGAGCCCTCGGGGCACCAAACCAAATATGCACACAAGTCTTAAACCATCATACAAACTTGCTCGTGCGATCAAGTCGCCAAAATAACACCTAGAATTACGAAGTTAGCACCAAATTGCATGAAATTTTCAAGATAGTTTCAAAACTTCTATTTTCTCAACTCAAGGTCCGAATCACGTCAAATAAACTCCATTTTTCACCAAATTTCACATACATGACTTAAATATCATATTAAACATGTACCAGGCTCCGGAACCAGAATACGGGCCCGATACCAACTAGATAAAACATTAATCAATGAATTTAAATTCATAAATTTTCAGTCTTACAATTTTCATCAAAAATTCATTTCTCGGGGTTGGGACCTCGGAATTCGATTCCGGGCATACGCTCATGTCCCATATTTTATTACGGACCCACCAGGACTGTCGGAACACGGGTCTGGGTCCGAGTCCGTTTACGCAAAATGTTGGCCAAAGTTAACTAAAATCAATTACTAAAGGTTAAAACTATTATTTTCTAAAATTTCCACATAAAGGCTTTCCGGAAATGCGCCCGGACTGCGCATGCAAATCAAGGAGAAATAAAATGAGGTTTATGAAGCTAACGAGCATGGAATAATTTCCTAAAAAACAAGATGACCCAAGATCTCCACCTCTAAAATAAACGTTCGTCCTCGAACGAACATAGAAAAGTACCTGAACTGGAAAACAAGTGGGGATATTTACTCCGCATGTCCGACTCGGACTCCCAAGTAGCTGCCTCAACAGGCTGACCTCTCCACTGCACTTGAACTGAAGGATAACTCTGCGACCTCAGGTGACAAACCTGTCGGTCTAGAATGACTATCGGCTCCTCCTCATATGTCAAATCCTTGTCCAACTGGACAGAGATGAAATCTAATACGTGGGACGGGTCACCATGACACTTCTGGAGCATGGACACATGGAATACTGGGTGAACTGAGGATAAACCTGGAGGCAACGCAAGTCTATAGCCACCTCTCCCACTCTATCGAGGATCTCAAAAGGTCCGATATATCTAGGGCTCAACTTGCCCTTCCTCTCAAATCTCATGACACCCTTCATGGGCGACACCCGAAGTAACACCCTCTCTCTGACCATAAATTCCACATCACGAACCTTACGATCGGCATAACTCTTTTGCCTGGACTGAGCTGTGCGACGCCGTTCCTGCATAATCTTGACCTTGTCCAAGGCCTCCTGCACTAGATCCGTACCCAATAACCGAGACTCTCCCAGCTCAAATCATCCAACTAGCAACCTATACCGTCTACCATATAATGTCTCATAGGGAGACATCTGAATGATCGACTGGTAGTTGTTGTTGTAGGAGAACTCTGCAAGGGGCAAGAACTGATCCCACGATCCTCCGAAGTCTATGACACAAGTGCGGAGCATATCCTCCAAGATCTGAATAGTACGCTCAGGTTATCTGTCCGTCTGAGGGTGAAATATTGTGCTCAACTTAACCCGCGTTCCCAACTCACGGTGCACTGCCCTCCAAAAGTGCGAGGTAAACTGCGTACCTCGATCAGAAATTATAGACACTGGAACACCATGAAGACGGACGATCTCCCTAATATAAATCTCTGTTAACCGCTCCGAGGAATAGGTAACTGCCACCGGAATGAAGTGCGGTGACTTAGTTAGCCTATCCATAATAACCCACACGGCGTCAAACTTCCTCTGAGTTCGTGGGAGTCCAAAAACAAAGTCCATAGTGATACGCTCCCACTTCCACTCAGGAATATCTATCTGCTAAAGCAAACCACTGGGTCTTTGGTGCTCATACTTCACCTGCTGACAATTCACTCACCAAGCTACATAGGCAAATATATCCTTTTTCATTCTCTTCCACCAATAATGCTGCCGAAGTTCCTGGTACATCTTGGCAGCGCCCGGGTGAATAGAATACAGAGAACTGTGAGCCTCTTCAAGGATCAACTTACGAAGCCCATGCATCCTCAAAACACCGTCATCTCCAACTATAACCTACTTGGCACCACTGTGCCGAACTGTGTCCCTAAGGACCATCAAGTGCGGGTCATCATACTGCCGATCTATGATACGTTCAAACAAGGAAGACCGAGCGACTGTACATGCTAGAATACGGCTGAGCTCTGAAATATCCAACCTCACAAACTAGTTGGCCAAAGTCTGAATATCTGAAGCTAGCGGCCTCTCACCGACGGAATGAAAGCAAGGATTCTCATACTCACTGCCTTCCTAGTCAATGCATCGGCCACCACATTGGCCTTCCCCGGATGGTACAATATAGTGATGTCATAGCCTTTCAATAGCTCCAACCATCTCCTCTGCCTCAAATTGAGATCCTTTTGCTTGAACAAATACTGAAGGTTGCGATGATCCGTGAAACCTCGCACGACACACCATAAAGATAATGCCTCCAAATCTTCAGTGCGTGAACAATGGTTGCCAACTCTAAATCATGAACATGGTAATTCTTCTCATGAACCTTCAACTGCCGAGACGCATATGTAATCACCCTGCCCTCCTACATCAATACTGCTCTGAGCCTAACACGGGAGGCATCACATTATACTGTGTAACATCCTAAACCTGATGGTAGTACCAATATCGGTGTCGTAGTCAAAGTTGTCTTGAGCTTCTGAAAGCTTGCCTCACACTCGTCTAACCATTTAAACGGGGCACCCTTCTGGGTCAACATGGTCATCGGGGCTGCTATAGATGAAAACCCTTCCACAAACCGACAGTAATAACCCGCCAAACCCAAGAAGCTCCTGATCTCTGTAGCTAAAGTGGGTCTAGGCCAGTTCTTGACTGCCTCAATCTTCTTAGGATCTACCTTAATACCCTCTACTGATACAATGTGGCCCAAGAAAGCGACTGAATCCAACCAAAACTCGCACTTCGAAAATTTAGCATACAACTGACTGTCCCTCAAAGTCTGGAGCACTATCCTGAGGTGCTGCTCATGCTCCTCCCGACTGCGAGAGTATATTAATATGTCATCAATAAACACAATCACAAATGAATCCAGGTAAGGCTTGAGCACTTGGTTCATCAAATCCATAAATGTTGATGGGGCATTAGTCAACCCAAAGGACATCACCAGAAACTCAGAGTGCCCATACCGCGTCCGAAAAACTGTCTTAGGGACGTCGGATGCCCTAATCCTCAACTGATGGTAACCAGATCTCAAATCAATCTTTGAAAATACCTTGGCACCCTGAAGCTGATCAAACAAATTATCAATCCTCGGCAACGGATACTTGTTCTTGATTGTGACCTTGTTCAACTGCTGATAATCTATACACATCCTCATTGACCCATCCTTCTTCTTCACAAACAAAACCCGTTCACCCCAAGGCGACACACTAGGTCTAGCAAATCCCTTATCAAGAAGATCATGTAATTGTTCCTTCAACTCTTTCAATTTTGACAGGGCCATCCGGTATGGCGGAATAAATATGGGCTAAGTGCCCGGAGCCAAGTCAAAAAAAAAATCAATATCCCTCTCAGATGGCATCCCCGGCAGGTCTGCAGGAAATACCTCAGGAAACTCACGAACAACAGGAATAGAATCCATAGAAGGAACCTCGGCGCTAGAATCACGAACATAACCCAAATAGGCCAAACACCCTTTCTCGACCATACGTCGAGCCTTCATATAAGAAATAACCCTGCTGGAAGAATGACCAGGGCTCCCTCTCCACTCTAATCGAGGCAACCCTGGCAAGTCGAAGGTCACTGTCTTGGCATGACAGTCCAAGATAGCATGGTAAGGTGACAGCCAATTCATGCCCAATATAACATCGAAATCAACCATATCGAGAAGCAAAAGGTCTACACTAGTCTCAAGACCCCAAGCTCAACCACACACGAGCGATAGACACGATCTACCACAATAGCCTCCCCCACAGGTGTAGACACATATACAGGGTTGCTCAAGGAATCACGGGGCACAACCAAATACGAAGCAAAATAAGATGACACATAGGAGTAAGTAGACCCCGGATCAAACAGAACTGAAGCATCTCTACTGCAAACTGAAATAGTACTTGTGATAACAGCATCGGAGGACTTAGACTCAGCCTCTTTAGGGCGACCTCTGACTGGAGGGCCTCTACCTCTAGCGGATGACCTCCACCTCTAACAATCTGGCCCCTACCTCTGGCTACCTGAACTCTACCTCTGGCTGGCTGGGCAGGCGGCGCGGCAGCTGGTTCCAGAACCATGGCACGAGAACTCGGGTATTGAGGCTGAACACCCAACAATCTCGGACAGTTCCTTCGAATATGCCCATAATCACCACACTCGAAACACCCATCCTAATACTAAGGCTGTGAAAACTGAGACTGACCCTGACGAGCCGGCTGACCACGATAATAACTCTGAAGAGGAGGTGCTCTAATAGGGGTTGGTGGTGCACCATGAACTGGCTTCCCGGAAGGAGGTACATAAGAACCACGACCACCTGGGGCACTGTGGGATGCCTGGAGCGCTGAATGGAATGGCCTAGGGGGATGGCCTCTACCAAAAGTACCCCTGCCTCCAGATGAGGCGCCGTTGAATCCGCTGGAATGACGAGGTCTCTTATCTGGCCCCTGACCTCCCTATCCAAGAACCATCTCTACTCGCCTAGCCACAAAAGCCGCATCCTGGAAAGAAATCTCGCTCCTAGTCTCATTATCCATCTGCAATCTAATAGGCTGAGCAAGACCCTCAATAAACCTCCTCACTCTCTCTCTCTCTCTGTGTGGGAAGCAAAAGAATAGCATGTCGGGAAAAATCCACGAAACGAGTCTCATACTCAGTGACTGTCATGCTACCCTGCTGGAGACGCTCGAACTGACAGCGGCGCTCCTCTCACGTATAAATAGGCAGAAACTTCTCCAAGAAGAGATGTGAGAACTAATCTCATGTAAGAGCAGGTGACCCAGCTGGTCTAGTCAATAAATAATCTCTCCACCATCTCTTGGCAGAACCAATCATCTGGAAAGCAACAAAGTCGACCCCATTGGTCTCCAATATACCCATGTCCGAAGAACCTCATGGCAGCTATCAAGGTATTTCTCAGGGTACTCTGAAGTGGCACCGCTGAAACAAATTGGGAAAGCCTTGGTAAACCTATCCAATCTCCACAAAGCCTCGAAGACATAGCTTCTCCATCAACAGGCGGTGCTGCAGCAACTGGCTGAACTATCCCAACTGGATGGGCTGCTGGAGTCCGAAACTGGGGAAATACGGAACCCAATTATCTTTCCAGTACTCAGCTATAACCAATCCTAAGAATCACAGTAGAAGCAGAATGCATAAACAACAAATGATGCGGCGTGCATCTCGATCCCACCATATAATCAGTAACAACATGAACATTCACCCTTATTACTCCTTTTGCAGGGTGTAACCCGATCCCACCAGTCCACCCTTATTACTCCTCAATATATATCACCCTTATTCCTCATGTTACGGCGTGCAACCCGATCTTACCCGTCCACCCTTATTACTCCTTGTTGCGGTGCGCAACCCGATCTCACCAGACGATCACCAGCCCCACATTAAGACCAAGTATTTCACAATTTGTCTCAAACCCCTCCACAACATTTATGCCTCAAACCAATGCAAACGGAAATCTAGACAGTTACGAAACTTCATCAATTAATGCTATTGAGCGAGCCCAACCAAAATGTACCATGAAACCCCGTTAAACCAACTTAAACTAATAATGTGATACCATGAACTACAGAACAATTAATACCTTCAATAAAGAAAACAACATCTAATAAGAAGCTATTAAACATGGAAGCACTAATAAGCATGTAGCAGTTAAGGCAGTAAAACAATATATATTAGGAACGGGGAAGAGAACAGGCTAAACAGATAATTTGGCGGCGCATAGATACTCGTCACCTCACCTATACGCCACACACAAGAAATTTCACATAGCAATTTAAGTCATGGATTCCTAATCCCTCAAGTCGAAGTTAGACCAAACACTTACCTCAATCTGACGGCCAACTCAACGCTCAATTATCGCTTTTTCTCTATTTTCCACCTCCGAACCACTCGTATCTATCCAATATCAACTCAATAACATCAATTATCGCTAAAGAAGCCAATTCCAATGCATGATTATAAGTTTCCCAACATTTCCCCCAAAAAGTCAAAAACTGACCCTGGGTCTGCTTGGTCAGAACCCGAAGTCCGGACCAAAACCCGATTATCCATTCACCCTCGAACCCGGATATTCAATTGGTTTTGGAATCTGACCTCAATTTGAGGTCTAAATCCCTAAATTTCGAAATTCCTAAGTTCTACCCAAAAATCCCCAATTCCACTACGAAAAACCCTAGATTTTAGGATGAAATCTTGTAAAAAGATGTAAAATATTGAAAGAAATGAGTTAAAAATCATTTACCTATGATTTGGCGAAGAAATAGCCTTTGGAAAATCGCATCTTGAAGTTTAGGTTTTGAAAAATGGGAGAATGAATGAAACATTTAGTCTAAGTCCAAAGTTATCAGCTGCAGATGTCGCATTTGCGACCTGAGCTTCGCATTTGCGAAGCTCGCAAATGCGAGAAAGGTATCGCAAATGCGAACCCTTCGCATTTCTGTTGTCTGCGCAAATGCGAAGACCCAGTCGCAAATGCAAACAATGGACTTCCGCAATTGCGGCATTTTCCTTCGCAATTGCGAAGTACCCAGTCCCCCTCCCATGCTCGCAAATGCAAATACTCTTCGCAAATGCGAGGCTCACATTTGCGAGCCAGAACACGCACTTGCGAGATCAGCAGACCTGAACACACCAGCAAATTTTTCTTAAGTCCAAATCACTATGTAGCCTATCCAAAACTCATCCGAGCCCTCAGGGCTCCAAACCAAGTATGCACACAAGTCTTAAAACATCATACGAACCTGCTCATGTGATCAAATCACCAAAATAACACCTAAAACTATGAATTTAGCAAAAAATTGCATGAATTTTTCAAGATAGTTTCAAAACTTCTATTTTCTTAACCCAAGGTCCGAATCACATCAAATAAACTCCATTCTTCACCGAATTTCATAGACATGACTTAAATATCATACTAAACATGTACCGAGCTCCGGAACCAGAATACGGGCTTGATACCAACGAGATCCAACATTAGTCAATTTCTTTAGTTTCATAGATTTTCAGTCTTACAATTTTCATCAAAAACTCATTTCTCGGGCTTGGGACCTTGGAATTCGATTTCGGGCATACGCCCAGGTCCCATATTTTATTGCGGACCTACCGGGACCGTCGAAACACAAGTCACCGGGTCCGTTTACCAAAAACGTTGGCCAAAGTAAACTAAAATTATTATTTTCTCAAATTTCCACATAAAGGCTTTTCGAAAAAGCGTCCGGATTGCGCACGCAAATCGAGAAGAAATCAAATGAGGTAGCTAACGATCGTGGAATAAATTCCTAAAACACAAGATGACTCCTTGGGTCATCACACATATAGTAACCACCATTCTTATTATAATTCGTAGACCTAGTCACTTTCCACCAGGCCTCCCAAATCGCTCTAATCTTCCTTAAGGTATGTGGCTATCCTACCACAGAATCCATATGCTACTCTGTCACTCCCACTTTGGTCAAACATCTCCTATAAGCTACTTCTTGACCTCTGCAACTCATACTTGACCTGCTAGTAATTCATCCGCCGCGAGACACCTCCTACCATGTCGTTCCTTATACTTCGTTGCCGAAATGTTGCCTCAAATCAAATCCATACCTGTAGAACCAGAACTGATGAATTGCTACAAACCCTAAACCTCCTAGAAGATCATCTTTCTCTAGCCATCAACATTAGAATTACCAATTCGATTCGGAACCGCTACACACCGCTATCTCTGACAACCGCTTCCTAGGCGCCACTTACCAACATCCTGCCCCAAAAGTAAATCGAAGGAGACCATAACACCGGCGAACCTTAATGCGTTCTCAACAAGGACAACGATACCACATCACAAATGAGAATTCCACCATGCTCGAAAATACCAATTCTTGTCACTTCATCAACCAAACCCAGAAATCTATTGTCTGATTGCCTTTCCTCCGCTGGAATTAAATGGTGAACCCCTAAATCATGCACTAAGAAATCCTCTCTTCAAGTCATTCACTGCCTCACCACATAACGAGAACCCCACTATTACATCAATATTGTGCGATAACGACGTATGGGCATCATAGAAATTTGTGCATAGCTTCAAAACCATCAGAAATACAGCTATTGCGCTGAAATGACAGAACATCCTTCCGCAAGGCGACGATAATAGCCTGCCCGAACATGCAGGGAAGAACATCCTACACCACGTCTGCAGTACTAATACAACTACTCGACACCCAATTGACAACAAGCGACCTACGTCGCGTAAGATTGAGTAAGAAGGAAATAAAGGCACAAGCCTCATCGGAATCAAACCGCACGATGAGGAAATCAAGAAGGGGAGTGCTCCTAACAGCTATGTAGCCTCTTGAAGATAAGTACAGAAGTCTCTGTATCGATCCTTAAGACTCTACTAGACTTGCTCATGACTCGTGAGACCTAAGTGAACCTAACGATCTGATACCAAGCCGTCACGACCCAAAATCCACTATAGGTCGTGATGGCGCCTAATGTCGTTGTCAGGGCCAACGATGATTTACCAATTTAGTTACTCATTTTAGTATTTTGAAACCATAAGTTTCCTTAACTAAACAGTATAAAATAGAATTTACGGGGTAAATGATAATATTTACACGAATCACAATAATGAACAACCCAAAAGAACCCCCAAAATCCGGTGTCACAAGTGCATAAGCATTTTCTAAAAAGTACAACAATAATACAACATTTGTCCAGAATGTACTAAGACGGGATAAAATAAATAGTACGATGGAGACTCGGTGGACTGCGATGCATAGCTTGGGTTGCAGCTTACATAAAGTCTCCTCAACAGATGCGCCTACACGCCAAGATGATCACCAAATGAACCTATCAGATCCTGCACATTTAGAGTAGAAGTGCAGCATGAGTACGTAAATCAACGCGTACCCAGTAAGTATTTATCCTAACCCCGGAGAAGTAGTGACGAGGGGTCGACATCGACACTTACTAGAGGTCCAAATAAATAACATGATAATTCATAACAGATATGAAGTGCACAACAATAGTGGAGAAAATATGTAATTTCATAATTTTCCAATTATTTCTTTTAAAGTATAAATTTCTCGATCTTGTATTCTATCTTAATAGCTCAACAAATGCCAAGTGTCAATACCAAATAAATAAGGAATACCATAAAATGCCGAGCATCAGTGGAAAGTGTATCTCCTGAATATTCGGATTGCTAGCGATAAAACGCATGATTCCGTTGAGGTCGTTCGGTCCAAAATAATGTGTACACTGCCGAGGGTCGTGCTACACAAACCATAGATGCATCTATATACTGCCGAGGCGTTCGGCCCGCTCCACAAGAAAAGAAGGAAGTTACTGAATTACGAGACACGTGTTTACAATACACACCAAAATGAATATAGTCTTTACCGTTTCTCAAATAACTCGCCCAAAACTCAAAGTGTTAAGGCTCGGCTTAGTATACATATATTTATTTCTAAATCAAATTCAATTATAACTTTAACTAATCAAGCGAGCAGAACGAGTTCAAATAATTCAATTATTACATGATAAAGTCCTAAGTCTACCCGGACATAAATATGCTTTAGCTACGTATAGACTCTCGTCACCTCATGCATACGTTTCACCCATAACTAGTTGCACATAACAATAAATATCACCTAGGGAGTAGTTACTCCCTCACAAGGTTAGACAGGTGTCTTACCTCGCTTCGATGTTCCAAAACCGGCTCCAACACCTCTCAAACACCTCAAATTAATGTTCGTTTCTCCAAAACTAGTCAAACAAACGTGCAAATCCAAAAATATATACTCTATTACCCATAATTAATCAATTCATAACTATCCCTAACTACACTCAAAAAGTCGATAAAGTCAACCCTCGGACATGTGTCCGGATTCCGAAAATATTTGAAGATAAACCTTACCCATAACACCACGAACTCAAATATATAATTTATTCCTAATTTCATGTCCCATTTCATGGTCAAAATCAAAAAATACCAATTTCTAGGTTTTCTACCAAAAAATCCCAAATTTCTACTAATTTCCATGTTTAAATCAATATACAAACCATGTATTTTACTTGTAATAGGTGGGAATCACTTACCTTATGTTGCTTGATGAAAATCTCCTTTTGAAGCTCTCAAAAAATCGCCCCAACCAAGTGAAAATGAAAGAAAATGGGTCAAATCTTGTTCTTAAAACAACACTGCCCCGCGACCTTTCGCACATGCGGTCCCCAGGTCACTTCTGCGACAGCCGCTCCTGCGGCTTCAATCTCGCACCTGCGAGAACTCGGGCCAGGTCGCCTACCTCATCTGCGGCTCCTCGTGTGCAGGTGTGGTTCCGCTTCTGCAGAACTCGACAACATCTGCGGTCCCAGCCTTCTCCAACAATTCCGCTTTTGCGCTCAAGGACTTTGCTTCTGCGCCATCGCAGATGCGGAAACGGTCTTGCACCTTCGTCACTGGCCAGCTCGCCCAGAACCACTTCTACGACCCTCTTGGCCGCTTCTGTGGCTCCGCACCTGCGACCAAAACCCCGCAGGTGCGGTTACACCAGATGTGCTGCCATCAAAAATTTCATAACGCCAAATTCGCACTCCTATTCAATCTGAATCAAACCCGAGTCATAATGTCATTATGATACCATAGAAGAAGGTGGCAGAAATGCTCTAGATCAGAAAATTATGTCATTCCAGCTTAGATAGTGTTGGAAATTAAAAAACTCTGCGGACATACATAAATAAGAAAATATTTATACGACCGAGTCATTTATAAGGTATTTACAAGTAAATACTACGTTATGCAATATGTAGTAACCTGATAAAATGTTAACTATCATGTTATCATAGGTTAAAATTCACAACAATGTAAAACATATATACTTGAATCTATTAACTTTAAAACCAAGTTCAGTAACATATATACTTAGTACGGGTTTACCTCATTTTATTCCTTAAGACATCTTACAGGAACCAAGATCCATATTTGTAGGGGATGAATCAACGAACATGACAAGTTAAATGTGATAATGGACATAAATCTAGAGAAATATCACTAATGTGTTAACACAAATATTATATACAGATTCAATATCAAAAGGTCAGTTCGACAACTTGTTCAAAAATATTACTCCATTAACATTAAAATGACATCGTAGGACCATTAATTGGTCGAATCGAACTTAAGTAAAGAATTTTGGACTGGAAAATAAAGAAGCAATTTACAAATTTCAATGCTAACACCACGATCCTAATTTTGTAAGTTATTGCGAACGTTGAACCACAGTCTAATATTTTGTGAGCAAACAGAAATCTATATGAGCAAACATTAGACTTGATCGTCTAACATTAGACTGAAGTGTACCATCACAAACCTGAAGGGATTTTTACCCGTATAGTCGGCTATATTAATTGTTTACTTTTTCTAATTGTATACATTGAATATACATAATTATACATATGTAATATATAAATTATATATACATTATATATTTACCGGTTATTCTTAATTTAAGTGGTAAAGTAAACGGTTATTTGGGGTTAATTCTTCTATATTCATTGGCAGGTCTTTAGACACAGCTCAAATTATTCCATTTGAAATTTTGGGCCAATTTGGGCTTGGGTTGCATAAGTAGCCCAAGTTATAACAAACTAAATGACTGTCAAAACATAGAAAAATATTTTTTTCTGTTTCTTTGATATAGTCATGATAATTAAACAAATTAAAAGAAGCAAGCAAATGAAAATAAGTTTTATTTGGGTAGGAATTATTTAGTCCAAAATTGATTTACACATTTTGAACCAAGAAAATACTGAAAGGTTAAAACTTAAATTCTTTATTAATACGATATGTTTTAACCCGTTCAAACATCGTCCAACCCATCCAATTGACAACCATTGATAGGTTATAATTACGTATTTTAGTCGTTAATTACATTCTAATTTACTGCATTTTAATTGAGTTTGAGCTTTAATCGCTAGTGTTTTGCACTAATTGTGTGTTTTATGCCTTGTTCGAGTGATTCCGAGCTATGTAGATGTTATGGAATGAATTCAAGTGATTTGGAGCTTTGAAGTCTGAGTAAAAGCCCAATGAATTAACTTGGGATCGTGTTTAGGGATCAACGGATGATAGATAAGAACAAACGAAGAATCGAGTAGGCATATTGCGCACTGTCTAGTAAAATGCACATAACTTTTTGCTCAGACTCCATTTGAGCTCCACAATATATGGTTGGAAATCTAATTCAAAGGGATACAACTTTCATGTTTTATGTTTTTCCAAATTCTAAACAGAACAGGGTGAAAATGTGCGACACAGAGCACTGGCCAAAATCCGCGGCCAGATCTGTGGCCGTGAACGGGATGTCGGGAAAACTTTCCTTTTTCTCGTTGGAGAATGTATAATTGTTTGGGCCCGACCCTACTTGGTATATATACATGAAAATTTTGAGGACTTTTGACAAAAATTCGACCTAAGGAGGCAAGAACACACTAGGAGCAAGGCGGGGAATTCTTCTACGAGTTTTTCACTTCCTTCTTCCTATTTCCATTATTGGTTATGAATTTTAATATTGTAGTTTTACATACTATTATGAATAGCTAATTTGTTATCTAGGGTTTTGATGGAACCTCTTGAAGGATGATTTTTGTTATGTTTTAATATAATTTAACCTTTGAATTTGTCTATTTGTTCAACTACGTGCTTATTTCAGTTGATTGAATGGTCATCGATTGACTGTGCCTATTTATTATGTGTTGCTTGAGAAAGGATACATATTTAGGTGGTTTTAGAACAACGTCACTCCTAACGTATGTGAGAAATCAATACAACGGATTTAAAGGTAGGTTTAGAAATAACAAAGCCTTGACGTGGTCATAATGAGTGGTTAGATAAAGCAACTAGCGTAACTCGAGAGAATATGTCTAGTAAATTGTTGTAGTTGCTCGAGAGAGAATTACGGCACCTAAAGTGCTCACGATCAGTAGAGAATACATAGGCAAAATTGTAGGGAACATTAGCGGGAAGGATTCCGACAATTGGGGAAATCATAACTCTAGACCTCCTTAATTTAGTCTTCAACCCTAAGTATCTTTAGTTGTTAATTTACTGCTTTACTTTGTTAGTTAATTAGTTAGATATAAGAATCTTAATCTTTATAATTTAAAAATTTATTCGAGCTTGTCTTCTTAGCGATATTGAACAATTATAGCGAAACCTTAATCCTCTGTGGGATTCGACTCCGGACTTATAGACCGGATTATATTTGTAGCGATCGATTATTTTTTTAGGACTAAAATTGGGCGTGATCACCCATGCACACATCATTAGTGAACTCAGATAATAACTTTGTCCCATACATTCATTGACCATTATTAACACACTCATTATTCGACTGAACAAAGGTGTCAACAAAATGACCAGTCCCCCACCATATAATACCAAATAACTTCATAACACCCCCCCCCCCCCCCCCCCCCCCCCCCCAACATA
>ML254760.1:5002-30727 GCA_005239495.1 Nicotiana undulata | reverse complement strand
CCCCCCCAACTTAATAAGCATTGACTTTCATAGATTTTGGTTTCTCTCTGCATATTAACAACTTTGGATTCCAGTAATCCTGTAGGTTAATGGATATCTTTATACAAATATAGATTTTGGACTAAGATTACTAGGTTCACCCAGACTCGTAAACGGTAGTGGCGGAGCCATATGCACTCAACGGATGTCAACCGATCCCCCTTTTATCGGAAAATTACACTGTATAGCTAGGTAATTTTTTTAAATATGTATATATATATTATGTATTAACACCCCTTGACTTCCTGATAAGTTTATTTCTTTATATTTTGATCTTCCTTAATGAAAATCTTCGCTCCTCCACTAATAACCGACATACTAGCTTCCCCCCTGTACCGTATTGCTTTATCAATCACAAGTAACAAATATCAGCCCTATGTAAACGGGACTGACTTCAATTAGTAATACATACCAGTGGGGTGGGCGTTCGGACAGTTCGGATTGAATATGAAATTGCGGTTTGGATTTTTGATTTTCGGATTGAAGAAATTACCACTCAAACGCAGACCTATTCTTCTTCCTTGTGTTTCTTCCCCATCTTCTTAGACCGCAAGTGGTACTCAGGCCGATACGATCATAAGTTAAGGTGTTCAAACTTAAACGAGAAAGGGAGAAACCTAAATCAAGCAGAAGCTAATTGTACGTGAAAGCCTACAATCTCTCGAAATTAATGCACACTTAGCTAAGAGCATACACCGTGGAAACAATTTTTTACAGAAATGCAGGATAAGATGACTCTTATGGTCCGGTCTTTCTCTGTAACTCGCACATAACGAGGGTTTAGTGTACCGGACTATATTTTTTTAGCTAAGAACATAATACATTAGAAGTAAAAGTTCCGAATAAGCGATACCGCGTTAAAATTAGGATATACAATAATTGTTATTATGGTTCAGTAGAGTTTGCAAAGAGATTTTAGTCTTGTTAGAGACTCGTATGTTAGTGCAAGAATAAGTATGAGATCCACAGAAACACTATCTAGAAATTTCTAATTTGCCTTATATGTAGTACTTGAATGAAATAGTTCCGAGTAGAGCTAAATGAATACAAGATATTTCATATAATTGACCCCAACAATTAAGAATTAATACATTCTTGAGTGATCGATTAATCTTTTTTTTTCGGACACATTGCGTGACGCCTAGGAGACGTTTCCTCGGTCTAATGGCTTCGGCACAACTCGCGTTGAAAAACTTAATAATTCGCTGGATTCTGCAATTCACACTAAATATTACATTTTATTATGTTTTACGACTACTATAATTTAAGAGATTCTGCAATTCACATCAAATGTCGCATTTCCTACGTTTTACAACTATTTGCAATGGTAGATTAAGTACCAACCCACTGATTGCACGTTAAAATTCAATGACTTTCTATTAGATGCCAGAAACCACTACATTAATTTCCAATCCATCAACTACTTTTCCTTGCATTTATCTTTTACAGAAAATAAAAATATGAAGTAAATGCTTATGCTGGTACAGTCGTTGAATACTAACCACTACATATGATGGATAACAGTGCTAACTTTAAGCAAATTATGACCAACAAAATACTGAAACCAAGAAATAAAACGTGATGAAATTACTGAGGATTTATTAATGTTACTTTCCACGCAAGGGTTAAATTGAAGAGAAAGCATATTTCTCAAACTTCCAAAGAAACCCTGCATATTTTGCTAAAACCCTCAAACTGCCCCAACTTTATTTGCATAACAAACGTTTGCGCACCCAGTAAAAGACGTATTCCGCCCAACGCTAACGCACAAAAATACAACGAATTAATTAATGAGTTCAACCTATATACACAAACAAAAAGATTATTTTATTCAATAAATATGGTTAGAAGTAACTACACATGATGAGCAACCAAAGGTGAATATTGTGTAATGGATGTATCGAACCGAAATATGTGTAGGCACGTAAAAAATTATTAAATTTGAATTCAATAAATAATTTAGATTATATTTTAAATATATTAGTTCAAATAAATATTATGGGATAATATAATTAGAATAATTATATAAATTCAATATATTGGATTAAATAAATAGTTCTTAATCCATTGGGCTAGCCCATTTAATTGGGCTAAAGTTATGAGCCCACTTCATTAAGCCCAAGATGTTATTTTCCTAGAGGGCCAGTTTGGTGCCTTGTGTCATATGATGTGGCACGCCAAGTCAAACGGAAGAGCGTATAGGATCATGCCACGTGTCAAAATGACAAAGCATGCCAAGTCAAATTAAATGACCAATGAAATTGCACCACATGTACAAGTGACATGTTCTGGCCAATTAAATGCGGCTTTGTCACTCTTCAATCTGATTGGTTGGAAAGAGTTTGTTCTCATCACAATTATCTCCTCCCACAAATATAAATAGGGGTCTTGTCACGACCCAATTTCCCTCCGTTGGGTATCGCGACGGAACCTAGTCTTAAGGACTAGGTAAGCTTAACATCTAGTGAACATAAGTCATAATATTGAAACTTTTAAATGCTTCTTGATATAAATCTCGATACATTACATATTATCCCAAAATCCGATAAGTACAAGTCATAAGCTTTAACGAATTTACTCTAAAATCTCTAATTACCACCGTTTGGAATGAATACAACAGGGTATGAATAATAAATACAGGAAGGTGACTCCGAAACCGCGAACGCTGAAGTGATTTTACCTTGAGTCTCCACAACAGCAATCGCGTTGCTATCTATTGATCGGCCGGCTATGCAAACCAAGAAGCTGCACACAAAAAATGTGCAGAATTGTAGAATGAGCACACCACATCGGTACCCAGTAAGTATCAAGACTAACCTCGGTGAAGTAGTGACGAGGACTAGTCAGGACACCCACTGGTCTAATAAATCAAACAGACATAATTATCGGAACGACAGGATGTAACAGCCATCTAATGACTGCACCCATAACTAATAAAAAATGGAAGGAAATACAAGCAATAACAATAGAACATCACAATAATACACAGAGAATGTACGAGAACACCCCGAAATCGGAAAATCACATTACGGTAAGAGCAAGTAATGAATCAGCACTACAACAATTTCTATGCCAGGCTTTGGCCAACAACCCCAAGTGTCTTTGGAAGATACCTCGAGTGTAAACCTTCACCCGTAAGTTTATATTGAAAGCTTTGAATATAATCATCTCAAAATAGAAAATTTTCTTTGAAACATACTTTCTCCGAATATACATATATAGTTTTAGAAAGAGAAATCTTTAAAACATAGTCCCTTCAAAATACATGGTTTTCAAATATACCTTTGAAATAAAAGTCCTTCAGACATATTTCCTTCAAGATAAGGGCTTTTAAAAATATAATATACTTTACCAATAAAGGTCTTCGAACTTAGTTCCCAATAGAACAAGTGCACGACATCACCCTTCGTACTTTTACTCTCGTCCTCCCCATAGGATTCGACAGACACGGCTTGTAAATTAGGCAAATTAAGCAAGTAAAAGACATGGACAGTGCAACAACAATGAGATAAAGGTCAAGTACAGGACAATAACAACAAGTCACACCAAATATGTAAGTACCACAATAACAGCTCAAAGTAAGGGCACACGTATACACGGGGAAAACAGATATCACATCATAATGCAGGTCCCTCGTCCTCACCTGCACGGAAACACCCTTCGTGCCATGAACTCACTCACAATATTACGCACGGCATCACCCTTGGTGTTTTTATGCTCAATAATATGGCACGGCATCACCCTTCGTGCTTTTAATTGCAATAATATGGCACGACATCAACCTTCGTGCTTTACACTATTTCCTCACATGATAATGAATATGAACAATGGTACGGCATCACCCTTCGTGTTTTACACTCTTTTCTCACATGATAATGGATATAAACAATGGCACGGAATCACCCTTCGTGCTTTACACTCTTTCCTCACTTGATAATGGATATAAACAATGGCGCGGCATCACCCTTCGTGCTTTACACTCTTTCCTCACATGATAATGGATATAAATAATGGCATGGCATCACCCTTCGTGCTTTACACTCTTTCCTCGCATGATAATGGATATAAACAATGGCACGACATCACCCTTCATGCTTTACACTCTTTCCTCACATGATAATGCATATGAAATGGCACGGCATCACCCTTCGTGCTTTACACTCTTTCTCACCCAAACAAATGAAATGATAGCATTCAGGCAAGGGAATCCACAGCATAGACAATCATAGAAATCATATTGTCCCATCAAGGGAGTCAACAATGGAAGCAACATCATCAATAGCATGAACAATAATAGAAACCATACTGTCCCGGCAAGGGAATCAACAATGAGAACAATATCATCAACAGCATGAACAATAATTGAAACCATACTGTCCCGGCAAGGGAATCAAGAGTGGAATCAATATCATCCCGGCAAGGGAAACAACTATAACCAATCGCGCCTAAACAATTAGCTTTACGGAATGAAACTCAACTTGCACAATGCTCAGCAATAGGCCACACCAAGGAGATACCATCAACATGGATAGTTATCAAACTAAACCTAAGTAACACTTAAGGAAAAAACATATAAATCACATTATACAACTCACGGTCATTCTTAACACCAACGAACAGATATTCCAATTACGGCTAAACAATTATAGGGCTAGATAATACTAATTGTAGTCAATTAGGCAGTTTATGAAGAAAATATAGCATGATGGTAGAAAAAGTAAAATATTCAGTTAAGTCAATTAATCTCAAGTAAACAACAAAGGGAGACTAAAAGCAAGAAAGATCTAAGTTAAGCAGGAAGAGATGAAACTAACAACCAGAAACTTAGTCATAACAATTACAAATTCATACACATGGAACATAAGGACCTAAGAACCCTATCAGGCCAAATTCATACAAATAAGTCCGAGTACGCACTCGTCACCTCGCGTACACGGGCTACAATCAACATAGAAGACTCAATTCCTAAGGGGTAGTTTCCCCACACAAGGTTAGGTAAGATACTTACCTCGACGGCGATAACTCGGTACTCTAAAATAACTTCTCGGGCGAAGAGACCTCCGGACGGCTCAAAATCAACTAAAGCAACTTCAAAACTATTCGAAAAAATAAAGTTTCAATCTTTACAAAATTATAAAAATCGACCCAAAAGTCGACCCCCGGGCCCGCACCTTGGAACCCGACAAATTTTACAAAATCCGAACACCCATTCCGATACGAGTTCAACCATACAAATTTTATCAAATTATGAGAAAAATGACCCGAAGCCTATCCGAATCACACTCGAGGCCCCCGGGACCCCCTTTAACCACTCAACCAAGTCATATAACCTAACACGGACTCGCTCGAGGTTTCAAAACACATAAAACAATACCAAAACGATGAATCAAACCAAAAATGAAACTTATGAAATTTTCAAATCTTCAAATATCAAAACACGTCGGAACCTATCAATTCAACCCGAAATGACGTTAAATTTTGCAGAAAAGTCACAAATAACACAACGGACCTACAGCCATTCCCGGAATTCCATTTTGAGCCCGATATCAAATTTTCACTTATCGGCCGAAATCGACAAAATTCTAACTTTCGCCAAATTACCTCAAATTACTCTACGAACCTCCAAAATCAATTCCGGACGCGCGCCTAATTCTAAAATCATCATACGGAGTTGTTGACATTAACCAAAACTCATTCCGAGGTCGGTTACACAAATATCAAACCTCCGGTCAACTTCCATCACTTAAGCTTCAAAAATTGAAATTTTCCTTCCAATTCGACTCCGGATTATCTGGTAACTGAATCCAACCACGCACACAGGTAGATATACACAATGTGAAGTTGTTCATGACCTTACGCTACCGACTGAGCTTAAATTCTCAAAACGAGAAGACACCAGAAGTTATAACAAGAAGCAAGAAAGAGCTCGTGGATCAAACGCGGCAAATTCCTCCACAAGTTTCAAGCTTCAAACAAGTTCAAGAAATCAAATTCAAGCTCAAGAAAGAAGAATAAATCAATGTTCGAATAGTACGAGTTAAAATAAAGTTCATACTAGTTGAATTCAAGATCATCGTTCGTGACAACAAATATAGATTCAAGATCAAGCTCAAAGGCCTTTGAATTTATTTACTATTGGAAATAAGAATCAGAGGATTCATAGAGATTGTAACACTCAAATATTTGAAATCAAATACTACAATTGTTGCAATATTTTTAGGTCTTGATTTATTTTCTCGATGCAATTTATTGTCTACAAATTCTGGCACGCCCAATGGGACAATCTTTACCTCTCATCTCAACTTTTCAATCACCAAAGTTCAAGAACATTGGAAACGACCGGCCGGGTAGTTACATCCTCCCCCTCTTAAACAAACGTTCGTCCTCGAACGAGTCTAGAAACATACATGGAGTCTCAAATAGGTGTGGATATCTGCTCCGCATCTCCCGCTCGGTCTCCTAGGTGGCCTCCTCCATAGGCTAACCCCTCCAATGTACCTTCATTGAAGTTATGTCCTTTGACCTCAACTTTCGAATCTGCCGATCCAAAATAACCATCGGCTCCACATCATAAGTCATATCACCCTCCAACCAAAATGTGCTGAAGTCCCACACATGGGACATATCGCCAACATACTTCCAGAGCATGGAAACATGAAATACTGGATGCACACTCGACAAGCTGGGTGGCAAAGCAAGGTTGTAAGCCGCCTCCCCTATCCTCTGAAGCACCTCAAAAGGCCCGATGAATCGGGGGCTCAACTTTCCCCTCTTCCCAAACCTCATAACACCCTTCATGGGTGATACCTTCATCAACACCTTCTCCCCAACCATAAAAGACACGTCACGGACCTTCCGGCCCACATAGCTCTTCTGCCTAGACTGCGTCGTGCGAAGCCGCTCCTGAATCAACTTCACCTTATCTAATGCATCCTGAACCAAATCTGTACCCAAGAGCCTAGCCTCACCCGGCTCAAACCATCCTACCGGAGATATACAGCTCCTCTCATATAAGGCCTCGTACGGAGCCATCTGAATACTCGACTGATAACTGTTGTTATATGCAAACTCTGCGAGCGGCAGAACTTGGTCCCATGAACCCCCAAAGTCAATGACACACGCGCGTAACATGTCCTCCAATATCTGAATAGTGCGCTCGGACTGTCCGTCCGTCTGAGGGTGAAAAGTTGTGCTCAACTCAACCTGAGTACCCAACTCTCGTTGCACGGCCCTCCAAAACTGCTATGTGAACTGAGTACCTCTATCTGAAATGATGGAAACTAGGACACTATACAAGTGAACAATCACTCGAATATAAATCTCAGCCAACCGCTCTAAAGTATAAGTAGTACCAACATGAATGAAGTGCGGACTTGGTAAGCCGATCCACAATTACCCAAATAGCATCGAACTTCCTCGAAGTCCGTGGGAGCCCAGCTACAAAGTCTATGGTGATCTGCTCCCACTTCCACTCTAGGATCTTTAATCTATGAAGCAAGCCACCCGGTCTCGGATGCTCATACTTAACTTGCTGACAGTTGACACACCGATCTACAAATTCAACTATATCTCTCTTCATTCGTCTCCACCAATAGAGTTGTCTCAAATCCCGATACATCTTCGCGGCACCCGGATGGATGGAATACCGCGAGCTGTGGGCCTTCTCAAGAATCAATTCCCGAAGACCATCTATATTAGGCATATATATCCGTCCCTGCATCCTCAACACGCCATCATCACCAATAGTCACATCCCTAGTATCACCTCGTCGGACCCTGTCCTGAAGAACGAGCAAGTGGGGGTCATCATATTGACTCTCCCTGATACGGTCATAAAGAGAAGACCTGGAGACCACACAAGCCAATACCTGACTAGGCTCCGAGATATCCAATCTCACAAGCTGGCCTGCCAAGGCTTGAACATCCAATGCCAAGGGTCTCTCTACTGCCGGAAGATATGCTAAACTCCTCAAACTTTCTGCCCGGCGACTCAAAGCATCAGCAACCACATTGGACTTCTCGGATGGTATAAAATAGTGATATCATAGTCCTTAAGAAGATCCAACCATCTTCGCTGATGCAAATTAAGATCCTTCTGCTTAAACAGATGTTGCAAACTCTAGTGATCAATATAGATCTCACAATGAACCCCATACAAATAATGACGCCAAATCTTCAAGGCGCGAACAATGGCTGCTGACTCAAGATCATGGACAATATAGTTCTTCTCATGAGTCTTAAATTGGCGCGAGGCATAGGCAATCACCCTACCCTCCTGCATCAAAACACATCCAATGCTTATCCTCGAGACATCGTAATACACTGTATAAGAACCTGAAGCTGATGACAGAACTAACACAAGAGTTGTGGTCAAAGAAGTCTTGAGCTTCTGAAAGCTCTCCTCACACTCATCCGACCACCTGAATGGAGCACCCTTTTGGGTCAATTTGGTCAAGGGCGATGCAATAGATGAAAATCCCTCCATGAAGAGACGGTAGTAACCTGCCAAACCAAGAAAGCTCTTAATCTCCGTGGCTGAGGATGGTCTAGGACAACTATGCACCGTCTATATCTTCTTCGGATCCACCTGAATACCCTCACTGGACACCACGTGCCCCAAGAATGCTACTGAACCGAGCCAAAACTCGCACTTGGAGAACTTTGCATAAAGTTTCTCCTCCCTCAATCTCTGTAATACAATCCTCAAATGCTGAGCATGCTTCTCCTGGCTACGAGAGTACACCAGGATATCATCAATGAATACAATAATGAAGGAGTTCAAATAGGGCTGGAATACATTGTTCATCAAATGCTTGAACGTTGTTGGGGCATTGGTTATCCCAAAGGACATCACCAAGAACTCATATTGGCCATAACGGGTCCTGAAAGTTGTCTTAAGAATATTCAAATCCTTAATCTTCAGCTGGTGATACCCGAATCTCAAATCAATCTTGGAGAACACCCTCGCTCCATAAAGCTTGTCAAATAAATCATCAATACGAAGCAAAGGATACTTGTTCTTGACTGTGACCTTGTTCAACTGCCTGTAATTAATGCACATTCTCATGGAACCGTTCTTCTTCTTCAAAAATAGAACCAGTGCACCCCAAGGTGACACATTTGGCCGAATAAACCCCTTATCAAGGAGTTCTTGAAGCTGATCTTTCAGTTCCTTCAACTCCACTGGTGCCATACGATATAGTGGAATAGAAATGGGATGAGTGTCCGGCACCAAATCAATACCAAAGTCAATATCCCTGTCAAGCGGCATGCCCGACAGGTCTGCAAGAAACACATCCGGAAAATTACGTACAACCAGAATAAAATCAATGGTAGGAGTCTATGCACTAACATCCCTCACAAAAGCCAAATAAGATAGGCAACCCTTCTCAACCATACCCTGAGCCTTTAAGTATGAAATCACCCTACTTGGTACATAATCTATAGAACCGCTCCACTCAAACCTCGAAAATCCCGGCATCGCCAATGTCATAGTCTTAGCGTGACAATCTAGAACAACATGGCATGAAGATAACCAGTCCATACCCAATATCACATCAAAGTCAACCATAAAGCAACAAAATGCCCACTCGGGTCTCCAGACCCCCAATAGTCACCACACATGAATGATATACGCGGTCCACAACAATAGTGTCGCCCACAGGGGTAGTTAAATGAACAGATGAAACTAAAGACTCACGGGGCATATCCAGAAAATGAGCAAAATATGAGAAAACATATGAATACGTGGAACCAGGGTCAAATAATACGGAGGCATCTCTGTGACAGATTGAGACAATACTTGTAATCATAGAATCTGAAGCAATAGCATCTGGTCTGGCTGGGAGTGCATAGAAACGGGCCTGACCACCACCTGATCGACCTCCCCTTCTAGGGCGACCCCTAGCTGACTAACCTCCACCCCTAGCGGACTGGGCGGGCGGTGAAGTAATTGGTGTGAAGTCGACGACTGACTCCTCTACTGAGGCGGACCCCTATGACGATGAGGACACTTCCTCCACATATGCCCAAACTCCCCACACTCAAAACAACCCCCTGGTGCTGGTGACGGGGACTGAAGGGAACCCCTAGTACCGGGATGACTGGTAGAAGAACCTGACATGGAGGAGCACGGGACGAACTCTGGGCTGGGAGGGAACTAGTGGGGAGTGACCCTGATGAGAACTATGAGAACCATGGCTCGATAATGCCCCACGGTGAACTGGGTGAGCTGACTAAGCATGCTTGAATGGACGGCCCTTGCGGTGCTGAAACAGACCCCCATGAGGAGAACCACTTAATCCACCCTGTCCACGAGGCCTCTTGGACTCCCTCTCAACCATCTCCTGACTGCAAACCATGTCAATTTGTCGAGAAATGTCGACAACCTCATCAAAAGTAGCACCAGACACTCTCTCTCTGGTCTTAAGCAATTGAAGCTAAAAACCGAGGCCATTTATAAACCTCTTGATCCTCTATCGGTCTGTGGAAACCAACCGGATAGCATGACAGGCCAACTAGGAGAACCGCATCTCATACTGTGTAACATACATATCACCTTATCGAAGCTACTCAAATTGTTTGTGCAGCTCCTCTCCGCGGGACTGAGGTAAAAACTTCTCCATAAGGAGAACGAAGAACTGCTTCCAAGTAAAGGGTGTTGCGCCAACCGACCTACGCCTCTCGTAAGCCTCCCACCAACAAAATGCAGCCCCAGAGAACTGGAAAGTAGTGAATGAGACCTCACTGGTCTCCAGAATACCTACTGTCCGGAGCATCCTTTGACATTTATCTAAGAAACCATGTGCGTCCTCACCCTCAGCAACACTGAATGACGGAGGTTGAAGTCTCCCAAACCTCTCCAATCTGCGTTGCTCATCCTCGAGCATAACAGGAACTACATAGTCCTGTGAAATTGCAATCGGTTGGGCTTGTGGTGCCCCAGATGTCTGAAGTCCCTGAACAACCTGCTCCGGTGTGCGGGCGACGGGAGTCTTAGTGCCTGCCCCGCCTGAGAAGTAGCTATGGCCGTAGAAATAGAGACCGCCTGAATAAGGCCAGTACATACTCATAAGATCTTAGCTTGGGCCTCCTGAAGTCCTGGAATCACAATAGGCACAGGTGGTGCCTAAGCTTGTCCCGCTGGGGCATCAGCGACTGGGACCTGGTCTGGAGCAACTTGAGGGTCTACAGGTACTGCCCTGGCTGTTGTGCGGGCTACACCTCTACCTCTACCCCTACCATGGCCTCGACCGCGGCCTCGGCCTCTCGCGGTCCTGGATGGTGGTACTGGTGGCTGGTCATCCTGTCCGGTAATGTGAGTCTTCACCATCTATGAGAGAATGAAACAATAGAAGTTTAGTTATCAGAATCAACATATTCGCACGACAAGAGTTCAAGAATGTGATATTTTTCCTAAGGGTTCTGCAGCCTCTCGAAGATAAGTACAAACGTCTTCGTGCTGATCCGCAAGACTCTACTAAACCTGCTCATGACTCGTGAGACCTATGTAACCTATGCTGTGATACCAACTGTCACGACCCAAAACTAACCCTGTCGTGATGACGCCTATTGTGGTACTAGGCCAGCAGACACATTACCAAAACACAACAATGTTTTCATTTCAAAGATAATTTCAAATCTATTTAATAATAAACCTTCATAAAGAAATTCAAATCAAAACAAAAGTGCGGAAAGAAAAGCCCGACATTGGGGTGTCACCAGTCATGAGTATCTACTACAATCTATCTGACAATATTGAGACTAACACAATCAGGAAGGTAACTAAAACCACTAAAGGAAGATAAGAGGGAGAAGAGCAGGGTTGTTATGGCCAGGCAGCTACCTTGCTATCTCTGAAAAAGTATGCAACTGGAATAGTCAACAGCCACTACCGTATCCAGATGCGCCTGGATCTGCACACAAGGTGCAGGGAGTAACGTTAGTACGCCAACTCAGTAAGTAACAACAGTAAATAAAGATTGAGCAGTTGTGACGAGAAATAATGCAAGTACAGTCCTATCACTAAAACTCAATAAAATACAACATACTTTCAGAACTAGAGTTTGAATCAAATCATCTCGTTTAAATAGAGTTCCAGAAAAATCATTTAAAGACATCTTTCAACGGTTTTCGAACAAAGGCTCAATTCAAAGGTGAGCAAAATAATGAAATCATAATCAGCCCCTCTGGAAAAATATCACTCATATACATCCCCTCGGGCAAACCTCACAGTCACTCGTATACATCCCCTCGAGCAAACCTCACCATCGCTCATGCCTCCCAGTCACTCAGCACTCGGCACTCGCACTCAGTAGGTACCTGCACTCATTGGGTGTGCGTACAGACTCCGTAGGGGCTCCTTCATCCCAGCGTTATATCAATCCAAATCATGGCATAAATCAATGAGACCCTAGGCCTATATCAAACATGTTGTGGCGTGAAGCTCGATCCCAAAATATCCTCACAAATCAAGCCCTCGGCCTCACTCAGTCATAAACCTCGCCAGCCCCTCGGGCTCTCAGAAATCAAAGTACTCAGCCAAATAACATTTACATGATGCATCAAAATAGAGTAAAAGAGGCTGAGCACTACAGTAAATATGTATAACATGACTGAGTGTAGAATTTCAATCAAAACAATGAGAGGATAGCAAGAAAAGACCTTTAAGGGTCAAAACAACACTGGCATAAGGCCTAAACGTGGCATCCAACCCAATTTACAGAAATTCTTTCTAAAAACACATAAGTTAGCATAGTTTCAACAAAATATTCAACCTTACAGTTGACACAGGACGGACCAAGTCACAATCCCCAAAGGTGCACGCCCACACGCCCGTCACCTAGCATGTGCGTCACCTCAAAATAGTCACAGGACAAAAAATCCATGGTTTCATACCCTCAGGACTTGATTTACAATCTTTACTTACCTCAAACCGATCAAATCTCTATCCGCGATACTCTTTCCCCTCGACTCGGCCTCCAAATTCTCTAAATCTATTCACAATCAGTACAATGCCATCAATATAAAATAATGAAATGAATTCCAACTATCAAATTAGACCCCGAACCCGAAATCGGATCAAACCCGGCCCCTGGGCCCACGTCTCAAAATATGACAAAATTTACAAAACTAGAAAGCCCATTCACTCATGAGTCCATACATACAAAGTTTATCAAAACCCGACACTGTTTGACCCCTCAAATCCTCCCATCAAACTCTCCAAAACCCCAAGCCCTAACCCCTCATATTCACCCCTAACTAAATGATTAAACAATGGGAAATCACCATATATACGAGTATTAGAGCTCAAGCAACTTACCCCAATGAAAACCCCTTGAATCTCTCTTCAAATCACTCCCAAAAGCTCCAAAACCGACTAAAACTGGTGGAAAATGGACCAAACTTCGCGAAGTGTGCTATTTATACTTTCTACCCAGGCTTTTCGCACCTGCGGCCTCATTTTCGCGCCCGGTACCGCACCTGCGGTCAAAAACTCACACCTGCGAGAACCACTTAAATCCTCGAGTTCCGCACCTGCGCCCCCCAGGTCTCGCACCTGCGGGCTCGCAAATGCGGCAAAATCCTTTGCACCTATGATCCCAGCCTTGGACTTCCATTTCCGCATCGGCGTCTTCCCTAATTGCACCTGAGACATCGCACCTGCGGCTCCCCATCCGCAGGTGCGGAAAACACCTGCAGAATCAGCAACTCTCAATCACCAAGAATCAATCCGTTAACCACCTGAAATACACCCGAAGCCCTCGGGACCTCTACTAGTAATAACGACAAGTATATAACAACACAAGAACTTAGTCGAACCTTCAAAATACTCAAAACAACATCAAAATACCAAATTACCCTCGGATTCAAGCCTAAGAACTTTTAAACTTCCAAATTCCGCTAACTACGTCGAAACCTACCAAACCACGTCCGAATGACCTCAAATTTTGCACACACGTCAAAAATGACACTAAAAACCTACTCCAACTTCCGAAATTTCATTCCGACCCCAATATCAAATTTTCCACTGCCAATGAAAATCGCCAAATATTCAATTGCCGACCAAAATCGCTGAATTTTCAACTTTAGCCAATTTAAGCCTAATTCAACCACGGACCTTCAAATTACATTCTGGATGGTCTCCTAAGTCCAAAATAACCTAACGGAGCTAAGAGAACCATAAAAATCCAAGATCGTTTACTCATAAGTCAACATCTGGTTGACTTTTCCAACTGAAACTTCTAAATAGGAGCCTAAGTGTCTCATTCCACTCCGAAACCACTCCGGACCCGAACCAACCAACCCAATACAATAAAATATAGTTGAATAACACATAAAGAAGCAAAAATGGGAGGAAACGGGGCTATAACTCTCGAAACAACCGGTCGGGTCGTTGCAGGAAGAAACACTCCAAGCTTTGCAAGAGGCACATTCTGGGGTATGTGGGTCACATCAGTCTGGAACAAAGTTGCACTTCCATATAAATATTATGGGATATTATTGGTCAACAATGGTAAAATATTGCTTGGACTACGCTCGAAGATGCAAGGCTTGTCAATTCCATGCGAATTTTGTTCATCAACCTCCTGAAGTGTTGCACCTGACTGTGGCATCTTGGTCGTTTGACGCCTTGGGATTGGATGTTTTTGGAACACTACCAAGTCCTCCGGTGAGCACCTATACATCTTGGTTGCAACTGAATACTTCTCAAAATGGGCTGAAGTTGTTGCTCTTAAGGAGGTAAAGAAGGAAAATGTTGCAAGTTTCATCCGAATAAACATAATCTATCGATTTGGTTCCTCGTTACATAATAATGGATAATGGAAATTCATTCGATAATAGGTTGATGAACAAGATTTTTGATCTCTTTGGCTTCAAGGAACGTGACTCTTTGATGTACAATGCTGCCTCCAATGGTCTAGCTGGGGCATTCAACAAAATTCTATGCAACTTGTTATAGAAAGTCATCTCCAAATCCAAATGAGATTGGAATGATCGTATAGAAAAAGCTATGTGGGCATATAGGATGACTCACCACACGCCAACACAAGCGACTCCTTATTCGCTCGTTTATGGAGTCGAAGTTGTCTTGCCACTCAAGAGTCAAATACCTTCATTACGATCGGCTATTATAGAAGGAATCACTGATGAAGAAAATGCTTGACTTCGATTAGCAGAGTTGTAGGCTCTTGATGAGAAGAGGTTGGAAGCTCAAAGATTCTTGAATGTTATCAAGCTCGATTGTCTCGCGCATTCAAAAAAAGAGTTCGCCCGAGATCCTTTCAAGTAGGAGATCAAGTCCTTGCCATATGCAGACCCATTATTACTTCCCATAAACCTGTAGGGAAGTTCACTTCAAAATGGGATGGACCATATGTCATACAAGAAGCTTACTCAAGTGGGGCTTACAAGCTGGTTAATGTAGATGGCATGAGAATCGACCCTATCAATGGCAAGTTTTTGAAGAAGTATTATCCTTGAAGTTGCAACGCTCCCTAACGCATGAACCTAAACTACATGTTTCTACACTCATGGCCCGCATAAGTCTAAATTGTGTACAACCCACACACAAAAAAGTCCTCTAGGTTGAAAACCACGAAAGAGGCGGCTTATTCAAAAGTTAGGACATTTAAAAATTAAAAAAATTAAAATGAAAATAACTCATTCTAAACTACGGTATGACTTGATCCTTTTTACCGAGGTACGTAGGCGGCTTAGAGTTTCATTCTGAGTCCAGTCGCATAAGTCCAAAAGATACATAATCCACCAGTCATTGTCCGAATTAAGTACGATGGAATGTAATCCATTAAATCGGCACTTGAAAATCGAGCTGAGATACCATTCTTCTGTTAAACTTTAGATCTCATCTGATTTTTAAGGGGGGAAGCCGCTATTATAAATTGGTATCTTCAATAAAATGATTAATACCTTTTAGGAGGCTTCGAAGCATTTTCATTGAAGTCCGTGAATTCGTTATGCCTTCATGTTATCTAAACCTTCAAGTTGTTTTTTGGCGAGCCTTCACGACGTTTCAAATTCAGTGAGACTTGAACCTAGTATATTTGGAGAGAATGAAGCTCTTGAATTTCAATTTCTGGCAATTAAAAAGGTCTTTCAATCGAGAGGATTCCACACCAGGATACCAAAATTTTGTGAAGTCGCGCTAATTTGGAATTGTCGGCATAATAAAAACCAAAGTCGACTTCAAACTATCATCTAAAACTATCCTTAAGGTATTAAATTTTATATTATGTATATGTTTTATATTTTAATTTTAGTTTCCAATAGATGAAACGGTTCGTGATTTCGACATTCCTACATCAAGGTACAAAAGTTTTCGTGAAGTCGCGCAAATCTGAAATCGTCGCCGTGTCAGAATTTAGTGTTGATTTCGAACTATTATCTGAAACTATCCTTAAGGAATTAAATTTTGCATTTTGGATATGTTTTGTAAGTTAAGTTTCCAAATAATCAAACGGTTCGTGATTTTGACATTTCTACACCAAGATATGATTTTCTTTGTGAGACTGCGCAAATCTGAAATTTTCTACGTGGTGGAATCTAAAGTTGGTTTCAAAATATTATCTGGGTCGATTCTGAAGATGTTTGATTCTAAGTTTTGGATATGTTTTAGATATTGAAGTCTAATAGTCTAGAAATTAAACGGTTCGTTATTTGGACTCTCCCAGGACAACATATGAATCTTTCATTACAAGCGTGTAAAGCTGAAAATTATGCGACTAAGATAATTGTCGGGCAATGTAAAGAAAAAGAGAAGCAATCTTATTTAAGATGAAATAAATATCCACTAGGTCAATCAAACATAAAGATAAAAGGGGTATAATGCTAACAACATAATCTAAACAAAACTTATAGTTGATCAATTATTGACATCTAGTCTCCATGTTCTTCTTCTTCTCCTCCAAATTGGCTGAATCATCAACACTTAGAAAATTTACGTTGTCATATGAAGAGACCTCAGTCTCCGCAGCTGAAATATTTTACTGAATATCTTCAACCTCCTTTTGAGTCACTTCTATAACACATTCGAGGTTCTCTCTCTTGTTGTAATGTTTGCAACTTCTTCAAAACTCTCTTCATTTTCTTTTCACCAGAGGAAACTTTCTTGACTTTCTCACTTGCTTCAAGTTTGAACGATTCAATACGCTCCTTAGATTTGGAAATCAGCTCCAGCTTCTCATCTTCACTCGTCTTATCAGCCAAATTGGATCGATATTGGTCATATGAAGCAACAAGCTCGAAAAGAGAATCCAGTAAACACTATAATGGGAAAGATCTAAAATATTCGCCTTCTTCATATCCTCGAAAATCTCAGTGATTTGCTCCCTATAAGATGAGAGCAGTTCTTCATGAGTTTTGGAGAATCTCTTTCAAATATCCTCCCAAAGTACCAAGATGGATTTCTTTTTGCGATTAAAGACAATGCTCTTTCCTTAAAAAATAGACACCGCTGCATTTGTCATTGGTGGAACGCGAGTTGTCCCATTTGGAGTTTGTCTTTTTAGGTCTTTGTCATGAGGAAGAGATGATGCCTTTCAAGACGACTTCACTTTAGATGTAGGCCCTCCAATAGATTCATTACTCACTTGGGGATACCACCGGATTCCCAATGGCATTTAACTGCATAAGGAAAAGGCAAAGAAAGTGGGTAATTTTTTAGTGAAGTTATTCGTTCAATTAAAAAAAAAGGGCAAGGTGATTGTATTTTTACCTCCTTGTTACAAGCCATATGCATTCTTGAGGGACTATCAACACTTCGAACCTCTACGATCTCTACTGGGTTAGGTCGTTTCCTTTTCCAATTTTGATCTTCATTGGTACTCTGGCTTGTATCTTGAGGAACTTGCGTGCTAAATGGAAGAACTGGAGGGTGTTTCTCTATATTTGTTGAAGTGCCCACCACCTCTTTCAAAGCTGCCTTTGAGGATTTAAGCTTCCTTTTCTTATATTGTGTAACTACTTTTGGGATTGGAGTAGGTGATTCTTTTACTTTTGAGAGAGTCTTTCCAACACCTTGATCATCATCTCCTAAAGGAGTAGATTTTAGCCCAACATTGTCTATCAGATCTTGTAAATTATTCTCGAGAAACTTTTCATGCGCTTTCTCCCACCAAGACATATAATTGGCGGAGAAAGGCTTCTCCACAGGATCTCCCGTTGGGGGAACAGCCGCACGTGACATAGACCGATACAGTGTGCAAATCCTCTAAAATCTGAGTCCTTCATCTAGAGAGGCGCTACGAATATCATTCTCCAAAAAACCGGGGACGTTCTGGTAAAACCCAAATTGACGACCAAACTGATGCGGGCTATTACATCAATGGGAGGTAATTAAAACGTAAGCTCATGAAGTAATTTGACTCCAACTCTTGAGGGGCATCGTTATCCACATAATAATAAGGACAAGAATTGGTTAACATTTTTGGTGTCCAAACTATATCCTCCTCATTGTGGATGCGTTTTCATGCATCCTTCTCGTCAAAGTACCTCGCAACTCCCTCTCTTGGGTATGCCACTATCAAAGAGACAGACGGACCCTTAGCAAGTGGATAATGGGTTTTGAAGTAATGTGCAAGCCAGCTGTAAACATAATGGATGGGAAAACAAACTTTGACCTGAACAAGTTGGGAAGAACACGAAATCTTATTCAAACAATAATAAATACTCATCGAAACTGGGACCGCAAGGCTAATATTTCACCCGCTTGCCATCATGCTTGCCATCTTAAAAGTCTCCGGACGAATGAAACTTTCTGCCTTGGAAACACAAAAGCACATAGCCAAATTGATAAGAATGATGCTATATATGTTTCATCTTTCTTGTCAGACCTCACCCTAATCTTGGAGAATATAGCTTCTTGATCACTCGACCACCTAGTTGTCTCGGGAATAACTCTGTTAGGATTATGTGTCGACTTTAGGCGCACGGATTTCTTTTCCTTTCGCAGTGGGGTAGGTTTATATATTAATGCTTTTTATACCAAAAATTTGTCCACTTGCTCAAGGAGACCTTTTAGTTAACACCTTTACCTTCCTTAAGGTGATGGAAGGCATCATAAATACTGTAAAGATCGAGGAATAAATCTCATATGTTTTTCGTCTAAACCGATGATTTCTCGTCTCAAGTACCACTTCTTTGTACGGAGAACCCACAATGGGCAGACCCCCAAGGATATGTAAGTCCCAAATAGATATGGATAGTTCCCCGGCTAATGTAAGAAGCGTGTTCGTCTTGGGGAACCAAGCCTCACAATATGCTTGCAAGATGTTCGAGTTCCGATCATAAGTGAAAAGTAAGTCATAGACAGCATCATAAATCTTTGATGTACTCGTGGTTTGTTGGCTTCCACCAAGTACATTCTCAGCCCATTCCCAATATCCTGGAATATGACGATACTCTCCCTCGATTGTTGTTGTGTTTCCCCGATGTACTTCGCCTTGAATTATGCGACGCCCTAAGTTTGGAAGGGTGCTAGTAATGTTTACGTTGCGATGGATTGGCTCTTGAAGAGACCACATCTTGGACAATGGATTAGAAGTAGACTTGTGCTCCAAGGTCCAATTTTCTACATGAAAGGGGTTCCTCAAAGAAGGCCATGAGGCTGCATACCGGTCAGCTTGTGGGGTGTGAACCAAAAACTTGCTTTGTTTTATGCCATCTTCAGTCTTGATTACGAGATATCTAAGTTTGGAGGAAGGTGAGGTATAGTCTCTAAAATTTTCCATCTCTTCGGCTGCAAAAGAAAAAAAGAGGTCATCAAAGTCCAAATCAAGAATATTAGAATGGGCACAAAGGTCTAAATGGATGAAATGGCCTCTGATAGTCAGGCTACATTTAGAGTAATCTCTCCGATAGTTGGGTCATTTTGAGAGTAATCTCTATGATAGTCGAGCCACATTGAGAGTAATATCTCTAATAGTCAGGCCTCATTGAGAGTAATCTCTCCGATAGTCGAGCCATATTGAGAGTAATATCTCTAATAGTCGGTCCACCTTGAGAGTAATCTCTCCGATAGTCGAGTCATTTTAAAAGTAATCTCTCCTATAGTCGAGCCATATTGAGTGTAATCTCTCCAATAGTCAGGTTATTTTGAGAGTAATCTCTCTGATAGTCGATCCACATTGAGAATAATCTTTCGGCTAGTCAGGTCATTTTGAGAGTAATCTCTCCGATAGTCGAGCCACATTGAGAGTAATCTCTTTAATAGTCGGGTCATTTTGAGAGTAATCTCTATGATAGTCGAGCCACATTGAGAGTAATCTCTCCGATAGTTGATGTGCCGGAGAATTGTGGCACATTTAATACCAAATTACTTAAATTATAGTTTGTTTCAAGAGCATTTTCCTTTTATACTTATAGAATTTTGACGTTTTGCAGTGCATGAGATGTAAAGACACGAGATCATGAAAAGAAAGCAAAGAAGCTAAAAAGTGAGGGGAGCAACACTAATGCGATCGCATATCTGACAAGAGAGCGTCGCATAACTCAAATGCGAAATGCATTGTTCACTCAGGGATTGCAGACCGCAACAGAAAAGATGGGCCAATCTCAAGGGCTAAAATGCGGTCGAGTATGCGATCGCATAACTCACATGCGAAACGCATTGTTCGCCCTGGGATCGCAGACCGCAACAGAAAAGATGGGCCAATCTCAAGAGCTAAAATTCGGTCGAGTATGCGATCGCATAACTCACATGCGAACCGTATACTTAACCGCAGAATCTCCGATACTTGAAGCTTCCTCAAGAATGCGATGTTAATATGCGGTCGCACATCAACAATGCAAATCGCAAATCAACAATGTGGTGACGACCAGGAAACTAGGGTTTAGTTATGCGATGAGAACAAGAAGGATGCGATCCGCATCCCTGATATGCGACAGGAATGCGATCGCATAACCTGTCTGCAGGGATATTTTTGTCTGTGACCCACCCGACCTTTGGGCCAATATAAAAGGATTTACTTGGGTTTTGTGGGTCATTCTTGTCCAGTTTTTGAAGAACATTCCCCCCTTAGAATATTCTCTCTTTTTGGAAGCATTATAACACTTCATTCTTGATTTGTAAGCATTCATGACACTCAATACTTCTAGCTTTTTGTCATTTATTATGAGTGGCTAGCCTTAAATACTAAGGTTGTGGACCCTAGATGGGTGTTATGTATTTGGGTATTTAACATTGAATATATGCATAATGGGTTGTTGATATTTATTTACTCTTCGTTATACATTTCTTGTTGATGGTTGCAAACATTAACTTATGCCATAAATTCTTTCGTAGCTTGGAAAAGCGGGTTAGAATTGGTAAGGGTAAATATCAAAGACTCAAGACTTTCAACCTTGTTTAATAGAATCACTTAGGGATAAGATGGTTTTATTTGGCACAAAGTGATTTGGACTTCATCGCAACTCTTTTATATTTGGAAAAATTATAAAGAGGAAGTACTACCCTATTATTGGAAAATATTGGATAGCCATCTAGAAATCAAATGCATATCAAGAACTTCTCATTAGAAATATATCATATTAATACACATTTGCATTACACGTCATTAAAAGGGGACACAACCTTGGTTCACCCAATCATATTAACTACACTTTTAAAGAAATCTCATTGCTACTATTTTTATTGGTCTGTTACACAACCAACCCCCATCTTCCCATTTACTAATGGAATAGAATCACGATTTGAGTTAAGAATCACACTATCAAAGTAACATTTTCACACCTATTCCCTGTGGGATTCGACCCCAACCTTGTTGGGTTACTATATTTGACTTCGACCGTTTTTCACTATTTTGAAGTGTAATTTGAGCGATCAAATTTTGGACTATCTGCAATGGGGTAGACAACCCCTGAATCCAACCATTTGATTATCTCCTTCTTGACCACCTCTTGCATAGAGGGATTTAACCTTCTTTGATGCTCTACGCTTGGTTTGATCCCTTCTTCCAGCTGAATTTTATGTTCACAAATGCCGGCGGGAATTCCCCGGATGTCCGCTATTGTCCATCCAATTGCTTGTCGGTGCTCCCGCAAGACATTTAACAATGCATCTACCTGCACATCATTCAACAAAGAAGACACGATTACGGGTAAAGTATTATTAGAGCCAAGAAATTTGTACCTCAAGTGCGATGGAAGTGGTTTGAGCTCCAGGTGCGGTGGCTCCATGATTGAAGGTTTTGCGGGTGGTTTCATTCAATTCTCAAGGTCGAGGGAAAGCTTCTCTGGTGCATATATATAGGCTCCACGCCCTTCCAATGTGTTGACCATCTCCACATACCCCTCAATGTTCTCATCATCTAAATTTACCAAAATTGCCGCCAATGCCTCTCCGAGGCCTTCTTCTGCCATTCTCATCACAACGGAATCTTCTACTTCATCAACCACATCAATTACTGAAATTCCTTCATAAGCACTTGGCAACTTCAAACCTTTGCTTGCTTGGAAAGTGACTTCTTCATCATTCACCCGGAATTTGATTTCATGTCGTTCCGAGTCCATCAATGCCCTTCCCGTCGCAAGGAATGGCCTCCCTAGGATGATAGGAATCTCTTTGTCGACCGCGCAGTCCAAGATGACAAAGTCGGCCGGAAGAAGGAACTTCCCCACCTTTACCAGAACATCATCAACAATGCCCAAGGGTTTCTTTATAGTTCGGTCGGCCATTTGCAAACGCATGCTAGTTGGTCTCGGCAATCCCAATCTCGCTTGCTTGTAAATAGCAAGAGGCACCAAATTTATACTAGCACCGTTGTCACAAAGTGCTCTAGCAAAATCTCTCAACCCAATGGTGCACGGAATAGTAAAAGCTCCCCGGTCTCCCTTTTTCTCCACGGTTGATGTAGTAATTATTGAACTAACCCGATGAGTCAAACTTACCACCTCATTCTTTGTTGTTCTCTTCTTCGTCATCAACTCTTTCAAGTATTTGGCAAACCCCGGCATTTCTTGGAATCTTCCGAGAATGGAATGTTCACTGACAATTGCTTCAAGATGTTGTAGAATTTTTCGAACTTACCATCCTCCGCTCTTCGTGAAAACCGTTGGGGAAATGGAGGGATAGGTCTAGGAATTGGGGGAGGAGCCTTTGGGGTCTCCTTCGCCTTCTCCACGGCCTTTTCTTTTCGTTCACTTTGAATCTCATCCTCTAGGAGGGTATCTCCAACCTCAACTACTACCGGTGACTCATTTGAGCATTGCCTGGACAACCTATGCCAAGTGCTAAAACGGTGTGAATAAACCAATCTTGTGATCAATTGGGAAAAATGTCATTTCATGGTTGATGAGGGGATTGCTTTGGGGCACAAAATTTCAAATAGGGGCATTGAATTCGATCGGGCGAAGATTGAAATCATCTCCAAGCTCCCTCCTCCAACTTCAGTGAAAGGCATCCGAAGCTTTCTTGGTCATGCCGGATCCTATCGGCGTTTTATCAAGGACTTTTCAAAAATTGCAATCCCCATGTGCAAACTCCTTGAGAAAGATTCCAAGTTCTTGTTCGATGAAGGATGCCTCAAAGCATTTGAGGAGCTTAAAGAAAAGCTCACCACGGCACCCATTATTGTCACACCGGATTGGTCTCTTCCATTCGAGTTGATGTGTGACGCCAGTGGTGTAGCTATTGGGGCGGTACTGGGTCAGAGGCACAAAAAAATTCTCCATCCTATCTATTATGCGAGCAAAACTCTTAACGGGTCCCAAATGAACTACACAGTGATAGAGCAAAAGCTTCTTGCTATTGTCTATGCTTTTGAGAAATTTCGGGCGTACCTTTTGGGATCCAAGGTGGCAGTCTTCACAGATCATGATGCTCTTCGCTATCTTATGGCGAAGAAAGATGCCAAACCAAGGTTGATCCGGTGGGTCCTTCTATTGCAAGAATTTGACTTTGAGGTAAGACCGGAGGGGCACTGAAATCAAGTTGCGGACCATCTCTCTCGAATTGAAGAAAATGGGCGACCAAGAGATGATTTAGATATTGATGATGCTTTCCCTGATGAGCATATTCTGGCATTATCCTCCTCTTCAGCTCCTTGGTATGCTGACATTGCAAATTATTTGGTGAGTGAGCTTATTCCGGATGGATTGGAATCATATCAGAAGAAGAAATTTTTTAGGGAATGCCGCCAATACTATTTGGAGGAACCATTTTTGTTCCGCATCTGTGCGGACAACATTATTCGAAGATGTGTTCCGGAATAGGAAGTGATGCCACCGGTGGGGGGTCACCACGGAGGGAACCGGACGGCAGCGAAAGTACTTGAATGTGGATATTATTGGCCAACGCTCTATCATGATGCAAATCAAATGGTCAAAGCTTGTGACCAATGCCAACGCCAAGGGTCAATCTCCAAGAGACATGAGATGCCGATGAACTTTGTACTGGAGGTTGAGATTTTTGATTTATGGGGGATCGACTTTATGGGACCGTTTGTAAGCTCTTGTGGGATGAAATACATTCTCGTAGCTGTGAACTATGTGTCCAAATGGGTTGAAGTCGTTGCCTTGCCAAACAATGAATCTAGGAGCGTGACCGCGTTCCTGAAAAGAAACATATTCACACGGTTCGCCACCCCTAGAGCGATTCTCAGTGATGGTGGTTCCCATTTTTGTAACAAGGCCGTCAATGGCCTATTGGAAAAGTATGGTGTAAAGCACAAGGTGGCGACGCCTTATCATCCTCAGTCGAGTGTCCAGGTCGAAGTCTCCAACAGGGAGATAAAGAACATCCTAGCTAAAATTGTTAATGCAAACCGGACCGACTGGTCAAGGAAGCTGGATGATGCACTATGGGCCTACTGAACAGCATACAAACTCCTATAGGTACCTCTCCATATAGGCAAGTGTTCGGAAAAGCATGTCACTTACCCGTGGAGCTTGAACACAAAGCCATGTGGGCTCTCAAGAAGTTGAACCTGAATTGGGATGAAGCTGCGAATTTGAGGCTAAATCAACTCAACGAAATGGAGGAATTCCGTTTCCATGCTTATGAGAGCGCAGCTTTGTACAAAGAGAGGATGAAGGTTGTCCATGACAAGAAAATCCTGAAACGGGAGTTCCACACTGGTGACTTGGTGTTACTATTCAATTCCCGACTCAAACTCTTCCCGGGAAAACTCAAATCCAGATGGTCCGGCCCGTTCAAAGTGGTTAATGTCTCTCCTTTTGGTGATGTGGAACTAGCATCTGAGGACGGACTTCGTACGTTCAAGGTGAATGGCCAACGCATCAAACATTACTTGGGCACCGATGGTGAGAGGCATGTGGTAGAAAAATTGGCTCTGACAGATGGTCGTTGTCCCACTGATGAATGACCCCACAGGAATACCAACTTCGTCGTGCCGCGACGTTAAATCAAGCGCTTCATGGGAGGCAACCCATGTTTGGTAACAGTTTCTATGTTTTCTTTCTATTCGATTTTTGTCTTTCCACAAATGTGGCTCGTGGAGCAATTTAATGAGTGTGAGTGCAGATAGCTCAGGCAATCGCAAAAGACAGGGTCGACAATTGCATGTAAAAGCCAAGCAGCGAGCAAAGTGACCAGTATGAGGCGCAGATGCGACCGCATTACCAGTATGCGATTCGCATCTGAGTCGCATACATCAACAGAAAGTTCAGGGCATCTAATGGCCATAATGCGATGCCAAGGTGCACTATGCGA
>ML254759.1:95370-134877 GCA_005239495.1 Nicotiana undulata | reverse complement strand
ACACCACGGAACTATTCCCGGTCTCGGAATCTCACTCGGACCTCGGAACATCACATCACTTTCCATGCCACATTTCAAGTTCTTTTAAAAATCTCAAAACCTCATTATGATCCGAAACCACTCAATTCACGCCTGTTTTACACCAAATTTTACAATAAGACAATTAATATATAATAACCTGTTCCGGGCTCCGGAACCATAATACGGGCCCGATAACACTGTTTTCATATAATTATTCACTTTCTTATTCCTTTATTATTTTCAGAAAACAATTTCTTTTAAAAATTCATTTCTCGGGCTTGGGACCTCGGAATTCGATTCCGAGCATATGCCCAAGTCCCATATTTTCTTAAGGACCCTCCGGGACCATCGAATCACGGGTCCGGGTCCGTTTACCAGAAATTTGACCAAAGTCAACTATATTCATTCATTAATTATCAAAACTCATTTATTTTTATTATCAACTTTTCACATAATAGCTTGCCGGCTACACGCCCGGGCTACGCACGCATAACGAGGTGAGACTAACGGAGGCTCTCGGAGCCTCGGAACACAGATAAGGCTTAAATTACATAAGATGACCTTTTGGGTCATCACAGCTCAAAATCGATTTCAAAAGAATCCATTTCCATATGGTCGAGCAGAGCATTCATATGGCCAAAGCTCTTGCTGCGCTCACCAATGAGCCATCTCTCACCTTGCCTATCAAGGTCAAGGTTTCACAGAAGTCCGAAGAAAATCATATGGAGGAGTAAATATTTCCTTTATTCTCAATGCTGAGATGCAAAATCATAATTTTCATGCAGTGTCAATTTGTCGGCGTGCGTAATAATATGTATAGCTTTTTTGATCATGCCAAAAATTTCTGGTAGTGATAACACTTAGAGAGTTGGGTGGAGAAAAATAGCTTCCATGATTACCTTATATTAAGGTGGAAGAAAAATAAGAAAAGAGAAGAAGAAAAAAAGGAGAATGGTGTAACTAAATCCCTTGGTTGAAGACATTAATAATGGATTGAGAGCCTTTTAAGGCGGAATGTATATATTGCGTAGATAAACCTTATTTAGGTCGGGTAATTAACTAAACGTGGACATTTTTTATAATAAAGTTTCAAATAGTGTATAGGAACGAAAAAATCTCCTAGTATAATATAGATAGATGGCAGAATACATAATTGGACTCTTAAACTTGGACTTTTTTGTCACTTGGACACTTAAACATAGAATTCTTATTAGGCCCTTCAACTAAACCACATCCGTGCCAATTAGACACTTTGTAGACCATATGAGAAAAAGTTTTATTAAAATTAAACGCGTGTACTACAATTGCCTCTAACACCTTAAAATATTCCACCTTATTGAATTAACCCCCAAAACAAATTGAAACTCATTTTCAGAAAATGGAAAACCTGACCGTCGGCTCTGGCGACTTAGTGCCCTAAAAAGCCCGCTGAAAAATTCCTCCGTTCAACTTAATCTCACTTCTTATTTTAATTTCACTGAAATATCACGCTATTCTCTCTATTCCTCGTCTAAGTTGGTATAGCTTACAAGTGTCGTGTAAAGAGAACAAGCATGCCAAATGAGAATAGTCAAATCAATGTATACTAAACTTACTTTTTAAAAAAAATTAAGAGGAAAAATGATGGGTTCACGGGAAGAAGAAGAGAAATAGAATGTAGGGTAAAAGTTAGCTTTAATTGAAATAATATATTAGAATATAATAGTAATATAATAATAATCAACAATATTTTTTTCATGTTCACACGTTCTTCGATCCCTACACACTCAATCATGTCACTACAAAGTGTTTAATTGGCGCAAATATGTTTTAGTTGAAGGACCTGATAGGAACAACTCTGTATTTAGGTGTCCAAGTGACAAAAAAAGCCAAGTTAAATGATCCAGTTATGTATTATGCCTAGATAGATAAATGTTGTTGCTCTCTCCGTTAGTTAGATATTTGACTGACATCAAAAGTGCTCAAATTTTACAAACTTAAAGGACCAGACATGCTTAAGAGGACTTTAATGGACTACTTTGAACATACCTTTAACATAAGGAACCGTTTTGTTATTTTCTCTCAAATCAAATGGACAATCCCCAGTTCCTTCCAGCTTAAAGCCTCCGGCAAAAGAAGTCTTCTGAAACTCACTGATTAATCCTCGATGCCGGCGAATACTGTTTAAACTCGCGCTTCACACACACAGTACATATTTGGACAGTGGAAAAAAGAGAAGAAATGGCTGAAGAATCAGAGAAGCGGTTTCAAGAGGCCATGGACAAGCTCTTTCGGGTTCCTCCCAAATCCAAGCCCAATTCCACCAGGTTCTCTTCTTTCCCTATCTTTTTAATTTCTTCTGTTTTTTGTTCGGTGACTGAATTTGTATTCTTCCTATGGCTATGATGTTTAATTGTGTCATTTTTGTTTTGGCTGCAATAGCGCATCTGTAGTTCAATTGTCAAGAGGCAAGAAGCGGCCGGATATGTCATCTGCGTTTGCATCAGTGGATCCAAAATTAAGAGGCAAAGCAGTTAACAAGCACAATTTATTAGCTACTAACAGTTCAGGGGAAGCTCCGCCTTGTAGACCATGGGACCGAGATGATTTATTTACAAGGATAGCCACTTTTAAGGCTATGACCTGGTTTGCTAAACCAAAGGTTTGATTTTTAGTGCCCCCTCTTCTGTTTAGTGCCCCTCTAAATATTTAATCCTTACAGTAAATAGTACTCAGGCAACCCATTATGCCTAAGTAACATATAATGTCCCAATTCTATGCTTCTAAACCATATGCTTTTGCTCAGTTGTTCTAGTAATAGAGAAGTATACTTATTTATGACGATTCCAAAGCTAATTGCTCTAGCTGACTGCTTGAACTTATACAGGCTTTTACCCTTATCCTAGAAGATTCTTTCGGAAATAGTCTTAGAATTTTTAAGTGTTTGTTTCTAAGTTATGTGTTCTTCCTTTAGAAAGTATCTATATTTTCTACATTCCTATTGTCCAGTCTTCTTCTTTATGTTCTTGCAATGGTTAGCTCTACAACTTTTCTAAGAAAAAAAGAATCTTTCCTTCTGTATTATCTGTTTGTACAGAAACTGTTTCCACTCTGCCCTATTCTGAATCTCAGAACGCAATGCATTTGTTCCTTGGCAGGCAATCAGTGCTGTTAACTGTGCCAGAAGGGGTTGGATTAATGTAGATATGGATACCATTGCATGTGAAGCATGTGGATCACGTATGCTTTTCTCTACTCCGCCATCTTGGTCGCAACAGCAAAGTATGTTGCACATCTTTTCCATGTTTGTGGCATCTGATGTATTACTATTATTCTTAAAACAGAAGCAATTGGTCATTGTTACCTCGTTCTCATTCATACTGAATTTGTGTTTCTCGTTTCATGGTTCTCCCATTTGCGGGCGTCAGTTGACAGAGCGGCCTTGGTATTCAGCTTGAAGCTGGATAGTGGACACAAGCTACTTTGCCCTTGGATTGACAATGTCTGTGATGAAAAACTAGCAGATTTTCCACCTACAGCTACTGCTATGCTAGTTGATCAGTATAAAATACGGCATTCTGTTCTATCACAGCTTGCTGCTCTTCCTGTGATTTCACCTAAGGCTGTCGCTAGCTTGAGAAGGCCTCAGTTGGAACAATTTCTACGAGAATCTTTAGCTTTGGAACGTGATGAGCCCGAGTCCACACGAACTCCCCAAAATGAAGACACCAGAAATGAACGCACTTCAGTTTCTTCTCTCACATATTATCAGGTATGATAGAAAATGTGAACATGAGCCAGCAAATATTGCTCTTAGTTTCTCATTGCAGGAGAATGTTGACGAGTACAAAACTGCTGCTAACCTTGATTTCTCTGATTTAATTAGTACGATGGCAAGAGCTAGTGCCTAACTGCATATCTGCGACCAAACAAAACTTGTCTCATCCATTGTCCAGTTGATCACTATGCTGTTTATTTTTGGACTGCATATCTATATGTCTTCACTGATTGAGGAGGGGTTGGACTGGAGCAATCTTAGTGGCGTCTGGACATAAAAATTGTAAAATTTCAAAAAAAAAGTGATTTTTTTTTTCAAGTGTAAATGATATTTGAAAATTAGAGTTGTGTATGGACATAAATATAATTTGGGTTGTTTTTGAAGTTTTGTGAGTGATCTAAGTGAAATTTTTGAAAAACAACATTTTGGAGTTTTTCAAATTTTCGAAAAATTCCAAAATTCATCTTCAAGTGAAAATTGAAAATTTTATGGCCAACATTGATTTCGAAAAAAAGTTAAATTTTTTCGAAAAAAATTGAATATTTTTTTGTCCAAACAGGCTCTTAGAATTGTCACGAAATTTTATCGTTCTTCTTTTTTGGGAGGGACGGGTGGGGGAGGTGAGCAGGGTTTTATTTCGAGCTATAAATTTAATTTTCTTAGGTTAGACTTTTTCTTAAAAATTGTATGGGCTAACTTTTAACGTAATTTCTTTTGTTAGATGAAGTAATTGTGTTTGTCAATTTGTGGTTTTTGGTATTGAATATTGAATCATGTTTAGGCACAAAAACTCATTAGTTTATGCGGCTGGGAACTCCGGAGACTGCCATATTTAGTTGAATCCAAGGATCAGCTGCATCAATCTAGTAAGGATGCCAATCTCTCGGATAAGTCTCTTTTGAGCGGGAAGAATCAGTGTATTACTGTCTACAGTTCATGTACTGACAAGACTTCTGAGAGCAAGACAGATGATGAAAGTCAAGCTTCTGAAGACGCAATAATCAATCCAAATGCTGTTGTTCTCGACTGTAAGCTTTGTGGGGCTTGTATTGGTCTATGGGATTTTTCCATGGTTCCTCGGCCTTTGGAATTTCTACGAGTAAGTGGATACACACAGGTCAATGATGACCATGTCAGTCTCAACGATGGCGGTAAAACCCTTCTGTCCGGCAACAGTGACCATGATGAGAGTAGAGAGCACATAGGTCACGTTGCAACTTCTGGTAACACTATGTTAGATAGAAGACTGCCAAGTTTAAACTTAACGATTGCAGGTGGTCCTCCTCCAGCAACGCATAATTACAGGGCAAAAATATCTCTGCCAATCATTGGGCGGAATTTGAGAGCATGGTTTATTGCTGAATCTGAGCTTAAGGATGATTTAGTAACCAAGAATGCATCTGGGAATTGCAAAAACCCAGAGTTGCCTGCAGGAGAAAATACAACGTCCACATCAGAAGTGATTGCAGAAGCTCAACTGGAAAACAACAAGGCTGCTGCACAAGTTTCTGGCAACACCACCGAAATGGCTGATAATGCAGAAAGTTCGGACAAGGTTGATCCAGCAGTCACAGATCATTGTGTGGACAAGGTTGGAAATGATGTTCGGTCAAGTAGCAAGGATAGTGTCACAACTCATGTAGGGGAAAGTGGCGAGAGCAGAGTGATGGTTGAAGGCAACAATGTTACACAAGGAGGGGAACAAGGCAATAGGCATGATGTTATAATGGCTGGAGTGCGTCCTCTTATCCATGACATTTCACCTAGTCGAGGTAATTCAGTTTGTTTAGGAATGCTTTCTTTGATCAAGCTTGCCCATTTGCTTAGCATGGTTGCGAAAATTTCCATGAAATTGATCTATATTGGCTATAGGAGGGTGAACCAAGTTTGTTAGCAACATAGGTCCAGTTTCATGAAATGGTCCAAGTTTGGTATACTTGCATTGAATTGCAGTTTTGACCTGCATTACTGTCCAAGGACTGTTTTGCATATCTTTCAGAATGACCATATGAATTGCTCGGCTTCTTCCTCCTTTTGGTATTCGCTGTTATGTCCAGGAATCAGAAGTACAGCACCTATATTCATTCTGCTGTCTATCCAAAGACCTCACCTCATTGACCCAAGTTTTTCTTTCTTCTCTAGCTTCAAGTCTAGGAAGGCCCCTTCCCTATTCTGTGATACTTATTTTGAATTGCACCGCAGTGCCTCTTTAGTATTTCTGTCTGCTTTGCTGATATATCAGACATATACGCTTGGAAAACAGATTCTTTTCAACCAATTTATAATTTCACAAAAGTATCATTTTCATACAGAAATTCTTATGACAGATTATGTGCATTCTTTGCTCTATTTATGTTGAGCGTACAATGTAAGTGACAGATTATGTCATCCTTTCAGGAAAAGCTATGGAGTTTGATCCATTCAGGCTTCACAGATATTTTTGCCCCTGGATTGCATCTAATGGTGGCTCTCCACCAGGGTGGGAACAAACATTATCCGCTTTAGAGCGTCATGAAGAATCTTCTTCTTCTTTGTCCAGCTATCCTCCATCTTCCTTGATTAAGGTAAGGAAGAAGTAAACTGATAAATAAGGTTGCAAGTTAGTTTGACTAACAAAGATAAAGACATTGTTAGCTGTAGTAGTAATTTTCTTGAGTGATGCTGTTAGCTAAAAAAAAGTGTTTTTAGCCTCCAAGAACCTTGGCCAAACATGCTATAAGACAGAAAAGCACAAGCTTCCTTTTATCTCTTGATACCAGATGGTCTGAGTAATGGGATGGGTGCTACTTATTCTGTACTTAATCTATCTGCCATTGTACTTTTACATTTACTTGTATAGTCTTACTATCATGAAAAGAGATTATCTATTCGCCTTCTATCCTTGTTTACATTACTTGTATAGTTTTACTTCCAGAAAAAGGATTAATCTTACTTTATATGTACTTTTATTTAAGCAAAGTTCTATCGTCAGAAAGCAAATGATTTATCTTGTGTTGCTCCTGTGCAGGGGGATGATCTTGTTGCTTCAGTGCAAAAGCTTTTTACATCTCCTCCATCCAAGCGAAAGAAGCTTGTTCGACCAAGTTAAATCAGCAAAGCTAACCACGTGCTAGAATATAGCCCCCATGGTCCCCGAGGAAATTCACCAGACAGACTGGGCCATAAGATTACCTTCTCAGTGGAGAAAAGTTTTTGCATCTCATTACCTGTAATGTCACAACTGTGCGCTTGTGTAGTGGATAACTAATTCGTAAGACGCTTTTGAGATAATTTCTCCAGAGTGAGAGCAATATATGTATTTTGTGAAATGCTAGTGTTAATTACTTAGAGAGAGTTGCAATCTGCTTTTTTGGATGGAGAAAGTAAAACAAGGGGAAGACACTATTATTGCTGCCATTGATATAAACTTTCCGAGGAGAGGGAAAATTGCATCATGAATTTGTTTGGTACATGATTGTTGTACTCTTTCACTTTGAGCAATTCTTCCTCTTAACAGAATCTAAAGGACAAAAATCTCTCAACCGCATCATGATCAATCCATCAAGCCGCAATTTGTTATTATCACTTTTGAGTAAGGTCTGTTGAAGCCTCTCTCTGCCACTACAGCCCTTTTATCTCCTATCAACTTAGCCACCCTGTTGATAATACCAAAAAATTAATGCCTCTGTATGGTTCACTTAGTTGAATGATATTGCATGGGCTAGTTTTATGTATTATTATCCTAATAGGTAAGTGTTATGTTTTATCTATGCTGTGACATTTCTGATAGGGAACTGTTTTGTCTTCCTATTAGTTGTTGAAATATACCAGATTGTCTGTTATATGTTTTCATATTTAGTGTCAATTTTCATTAAAAGCCAGCAGATCAGCTAGGTGATTGGGAGATGGCAGTACCTGAAATAAGGAGAACTGGTATTCTCTTTCACAGTTTTGACCTGGCCAATTCTCTCCACAACATCCATACCATCCAAGACTCTCCCAATGACTAAGGCAGAGGCATCTAAATCAGGTGAGTCTTTAACCGCAATGGTAAACTCTGTCCCATTTACATCTTTTCCCAGTTCTTCTTGGTCGATTTCCAGCTTTCCTTTTCGAGCAACCAGCTTCATCTTTGGAGGTGGTTTTGAGGGGTCCCTCACAATAATGCTGACACTTCTTGCTACATTCTTGGTTCCTTGACACCCTTCACTCTGTTTCTCCCATTCGTCGACTAGGTTATCTATTGCCATAGTTCTTCCAGTGTTCTTTGCAAGTTCAGCATCCACACCAAATGATCTCAATCCACCATGTTGCACATAATTTGGCATTATCCTTGCAAATTCTTTTCTTCTGTAACTAACCCCAGCTGCACCACTAACAAGTTTACTGAATCTTGTTGAGCCAACCGGGGCTTTATCACCGTATAGCCCGATAACAATTCTTCCTATAGGTTCACCATCAACTGATACTTCAAGAAATGCCCGCCTAGTCACGTTCTGATCTGAACAATAGTCGACTTTTCTTGAAGCTTCTTCTGGTTCTGGTTCTGGTTCTATTTTATCAGGGCTATCGGGAAGTTCATCTGCCCTTGCCCTTGACAAATTCAATGGCTCAATTGCTTGGGAGCTTAAGAGTAGAAGCAAGGATGAACTAGTGCCAATGGCAAGTTCTCTGCGCGAAAATTTGCAGCATTGGTTGGGAATTGCAAGAGTTCTAGTTGTGGCTGTGCCTTGAATTTGTTTTGGAGGAAGGGGAGAAGCTGAAGGCTGGAGAAACTGAGCTGAAGACTGCATAATTTTATTATTTGGTCCCTTTCTTCTCAAGGGAACTTCTAAAGTCTGCCTCTAATTGTTTCTCAACTTTCTCTTCATTTTCTACGGGTGTAGGAAGTCTGCTTTTTCCTTTAATATACAGAATGATTTTTGTGGATAGGAACAGCACAAGGCAATATCCTTATATCTGATACAATCATGCTACTGGTCTATAAAGACTTGACTGGGCCATCAAATTCAAAAATAGCCTGTATTACAAGTGGTCATTCAAGAATAGCCATAATTTCAAAAGTAATTGAGATTTAGTCACTTTTCGTGTAAAGATAAATCTGAACGAAAACATTGTTCAAAATTCGGAAAATATTCCAGCATAGTATATTGGAGTATACTGGACTTCCAGCATAATATGTTGGACGTTCATACACAGGTGCTCCAATCTCCAGTATATTATGTTGGAACTGTCCGCGTGTTGGAGTTTCAGCATGATATGCTGGAAGTTCATAAACAAGTGCACCGATCTCGAGTATAGTATGCTGGAACTTTTTGTGTTGCAGCAAAATAGTGGTTATCTTTTGATGACTTTGCAAACGCAACCTAATTTTGAATGACGAGTTCGAAAACTGGCTAGCCCGTACTATTTTTACTTTGAGCTGCATCAAACTTGAATAAAATATTGGGAAATTTTCGTTCCTATACTATATAGGAAACCTTATTACCAAAAATGTTCATGGTTTGAAAATTACCCGCCCTGTTAATAGTTTTTCTACAAAAGAATACAATTTATTATATACCGAATCATAATAGTTGTATTCTTACTATTTAGGCGCGCTAATTTTATGGAAGTACATGTTCTAGTTGATATTTTGAAACGGAAATCACGCATTAAACATTATCATCGGTTTCAAATCAAATTTTAGCGACTTTGTTCTGGCTAAACTCTGTGTTTCGACATTTTTTCTTAATCCACAAATCAAAAAATGACTAAATCTTCAACAATTCTTCTGCAACAAAACGCAATCATGTCCAAAATCCCAATTATGCTACAATTGAATGGGAATTGGGATAGCTATGGGAGATTTAGAGATTTTCAGGTGGATGGCATTGTAGTCGATGAGGATGCGAGTTACAGTATATTGATTTCTACAATTGCAGAGCAATTAATGATTGATACTTCCGAAAAATTATAGAAATCAAATACATTGTGAACGAGCATTGTCCTCCAATGGAAATCAGGAACGATATAGGTGTTCATGTATATATGGAGACAAAAAGGAAAAAAAAAATTTAGGATCATATCCGCTATGTATAACTGTTCGCAATTTTAATATGAAANCTGGAACACTAAAGTTACTTGATATGCCAGCATCTCCCGTTATAGAGGAATATGAAAGTATAATAATAACAGAAAGTACACCAAGTGTTATTGAAGAAGGACAAGTGTACCAAGACAAGCAAACAATTGCAACTGCAATGAAGCACTATTCGGTCATCCACAAGTTCCAATTCAGGGTTAAAAGATCTAGTCACAGAAGGTATGAACATATGAATGGTCAAAAGATCAGTATATTTTCATTTTTGTAGTTTATTTGTAATTTTTTACTTCTTTAGTTTTTCCTTGTGATATGTGTTTCTCAATATTGTAGATGAATTGTATTTATGTTGTAAATTGTGATGCTTTCTGTTAAAACATTCCCTTTTTACATCTACATTGATAAGCAATATTCAAATTGTATTTATTTTGTAGCTACTGGCTATATGTGTTGGTGAAAATTGTACATGGCACTTTAAGGCAACTAGCATTAATGATTCTGCAATGTTCAAGGTCAGAAGTTTCAACCGCCAGCACACGTGCTCTTTAATGGACAATACATTCATACAACGCAAACCTACTGCAGTGGTAGTTGGTAGCATGGTTATTCCAAAGTATTCTGCAGTGGTAGTTGGTAGCATGGTTATTCCAAAGTATTCTAATCTATGTGCTTTTATGTCAATTTCAGCCTGGTAGTTTGGGTGAAAGAGTTGTATCATATGGGACTAAGGTTGTAAAGGATACCAATGCAGTCAATATTGATCTTAGATTTAAACCTCCTGGGCTTAAGTTTAAAGGAAGAAATGCTATAACTACTTCCCAGCTACAACAACTAAGTGCAAACATGAGAAACCAAATTGGATCTTCAGCAACTACCTCTTCAGTTGCAAGTTCAGCCCCTCCAACGCCATAATTGTGTTAGGATTGTGCTATTTTGGGTTCCAGTTCATGTATTTTGCTAAGTATCCAAACTTGAATTTATTATTGTGTCTTTTTGGGGTCACCAGTTCGGACTACTTTAAATTGTAAACACATTAGTTGTTTGGAATTGTGACTGGTGTTGTAATCACTTTAGTTGTGAATGCAATTTAAATTCTATTGATGGCCTCAGTTTAAAGCATTCGTGTATGTGCTTTTATGAGGCCTTAAGTTTAAACCAATACATTCAGTTGTGTAAGCATTCAGTTGGTAGCATCAGCAGCCTTTTGCATCAGTTGTGAAAAATAGAGAAAAAAATTTCATTTCAGAATGCATACTTGAACCAATATATAAAAGAAATATTTGAACCAATACATAACAAACTGCAAAAAAAATTTCCATCAGTAAAGCATATTTGAACCAACATAAATGGCAATTGCAAAAGAAAATTCATTTCATTGAAATAAAGTCATATGCCACAATTACATTCAAACAAACTAGATACACCCAAATATATCTACCACCACTACAAACTGCCCATAAAATACTTCAATCACCAGCAAAACCACAACAACTTCAATGTTCGACGACACATTAGCAAACCCAAATCAACATTATTATTGTAATAGAAGCTAATTTCTTCCTCCATGTTCTTGCTCGAGCCCTTTCTTCTTCAAAAGATTTGACCTTGTTCAGTAAACCCCATATAATCATATTCACTTGGCTAGGAAATTCGTCGTCAACCCACTTAAAATAATTACATCCACCTTTGTCCAAAAAAAAAAATCATTCAAACTAAAATAGGGAAAAATAATAGGAGTAAAAATTAATTAATTGTAGTTAATTATCACTTACCATTTCAATTTTGCATCCATAGAACCTTCTTCCAGGATTATATAGAGACTATGAATTTTGCAATTAACATTCATGACCACACCGACATGAGTCGACTTTTGATTTGAGAGACATAATTGAGAGCTTAAGCCAAGATTCGAACACAAACGGCGAAACTACTTAAATTTGAAGAGAAGAATAGAATTTTTAAACCACAAAACCAAGAAAAGGGTGAAGAAATAGGGCTGGAGTTTGGAGAGTGGTGAAGAACTAGGGCTGGTAAAAGAGATGAGGGTTTAATTATATAATAGGAAAATGGTGAATTTTACCGTTTATATTGTACCATTAATAGATTTTTTGTCAGCATATTTTTACTGTTCACGCGCTCAAAAGCAGTGATGTTTACATTGATTTTCATGTCAGTCGGACGTGTTAAACTGGTGCAGTAAAAGCATAGTAAGTGTTCTGGTAGAAAATAACGTAGTTGGGATGTTCAAGTGAAATTTCTTTGCTAGTTAGGGTGTCTATCTATGTATTTTGTCTTGTTAATACTTGACAACAGCTAAAAGTAACATGTAAAATAATACGAATATAATTATTCGAACGGTAAAATATGAATTAAAATTTCACTATTTCTAGAACACTTGTTTTTTTAATAAAGTTGTGTTGGAAGATAATAGCACTAGGGCCGGTTATTTTACTTAAAATTAAAACATTTTTTTTGAAATACGGAATTATATGAATAAGGGAGAAACTTCATGAAAGGAAAATTAATGATTCATATAAATCGCTTAGTGGGAAATGTCCAGAAGAAATCCAACGAGTAACTAATAATCCTGTTATACAGAAAAAAGTAACTATTATGCCCTTTTCTGATGAATCATATAGTTTGACGATTTCATCGACTAAAAGGGTTATCAAATGAATTGTAATTACAATTGCAATTTTCATTATGATAACCTATACTATCGTCAGATATTGCCAAAAACAATTCGACAATTCATTTCTAAACTACCTTTTAAATTTGTACTATAACATATTTCCTAAAGAGAAAGAAATGAAAAAAAAAAAATGCTAAGATCCATGTAATTAAGGTCATACTATATGAAAACACATTCATGCTTAAAGGAATTTTATCGGTGAAAAAATGAAAAAAATAAAGGAAATTACTATTTCTTAGTAAATAAACAAGTCTTAACATAGTAGAACGGTATATTTAAATAATTTTCTTATAATCTGGTATTAGAGATTGTTATAAACTTTATGAACCAATTATTGAATCAAATGCATTATTCAACTATTAGTATACTAACTTTGAATTAATATTCAGTTGAATATTTGTATTTCCTATTAATTACGTTCTAATCGCCCTTTATAACGATCAGAGATTAGTAAATTAATTTATTCATATAATTGTTCACGTATCAATAGAAGATTCGGTAGCTACCGTGTCCTCTACTTCTTCAAGTGGAACTCCATATTGAGGAGTTAATCGAAATGCTGGCAGGATCCTTGATTTGATACTTACGAATAACGCCTATTTTGAATCCAATACTTGCCTTAGTTTCTGTTTGTTACCAAAAATAGATGAATACTATTTTACGTTGGTTGTACTTTTAAGTTCTTTAAAATCATATTGGCAGGGTGATTGAGTGTGTGCTTCACAAACTTTTTTTAACTCCTTCACACAATAAAACAAAATAAAGGCTATTGTACTCAATTACTTGTGCCATATGACGAGATTTTTCTACGTTCTATAAGCATTATTATGATCGTTCATACCAATATAAGGAATCTTTCGAAATTAGACTTCTTTGTTTAATAACTTTTGGAGCTCGAACGGGGGATAAATATTAAGCATGAATCGTGGTTCAAATATTTGTTAACTATTTGGTGTTCCACATATTAAAAATAATATCTAACTCAAACTCACAGTTGAATCCTGTTCAGCAAAATATGTTAATATGGAAGAAGTTATGGCAACGATACAATCTCATTTTTCACAACAAAGCAATAGATAAAATTGTCATAAAATAATTGATAAATGCTAAGATGTACTCCTACAAGTAATAAGAATTAGAATAAAGAGATTAGGTATACTTTCTTGTTTATGTCCCATCACATTATAGATTAATAGCCAAGGTCCTTAAAAAAAAAGTGTATCCAATTCCTACGTGGGAATGGACCCATTTTGTGCACTAGAATAGAATACAGAAAAAAGGAAAAAAAGAAGAAGAGGAGTATTAAATGGAGAGGGAAAAACAGTTCAGTGCATAGATACACTAGGCAGAAGGCAGAAACAGCTTCGTTCCTCGCTGTTGACAAGTGACACCTAAAACAAAAAACGGGAAGCGGTTTCATCTGGATTCTTCTTCCTCATTCCGATTCTTGTAATCTCTTCTCTTTTCCTCCCCTATAAATTCTTCGCTTACTATCCCTTTAGGGTTTCACAGAACTCAAACAACAATGGCAGCGGCGACAGTCACCGCGGCCAAGACGGCCGACTCCTACATTGGGAGTCTCATTTGTTTGGTTTCTAAATCCGATATTCGTTATGAAGGTTTTCTTTTCCATCTCGACTCTCACGATTCCACCATTGGTCTTCGTAACGGTATACTACTTTTTGCTCTCCTTGATACTGTTTTTTTTTTTTTTTTTTTTTTNTATTTTTTTTTTTTTTTTTTTTTTTTTGCTGTTGTATCTGTATCTTTTTTTAACGTTGCGTTTGTTATCTATGTCAATTCTTAGCGGTTTTATGGTTTTCTTGTCTCGATTTTAAAACTAGAGAGAACAAATCATTCTCTTGTTAGTTTGGAATTCTGTAGTGGTTTTAGTGTGCATGTGTGTTATGTGAGTTCTGGTGATTAGCATTAGTAAATTGAATCTTTTCTTATAGCTAGTACTACTGTTGTTATCAGTTATCATACTTGTTTCTGTTATAATTGAAGTTCTGTTCCGGAGGATATCGTAAGAAGGAAAAAAAGATTTAAATTTTCCAAGAAAAGAAAAATAAAGATTAGAACTTTTGAAATTATATGAGTAAATATTCAATCACATGGACTGTTCCAAAATTAAATCAATCACATGGACTGTTCCAAAAGAAAATCAATCACATGGTTTTCAAGATTGGGGATGTAAGTTATCTTGTGTTAGGGAGGGAAAAGATAGGAAAATTGTATGAAGTGGAAAATGGAAAGCAGATAGCATTTAATCAAGGGGAGAGAGTATAGGAGGGAAAAGGTTTCTATGGATAGCGCTTCACAAAAAAAAAAGAAAAAAAGATGACATTCAATGAGAGTTCATTGCGCTTCTCTTTCTCACTACTTTGTTAGGGCATATCCATATATGGTACTTTGCAAAAAAGAAGAGGTTCAAGGGAGTACAAAGAGATAGAGAATGAGTCGTGGAAAGTTCCATAAAACTGTTCTTTCTCACTACTTTGTTAGGGCATGTGTACACCAAGCAACATGATAAAGCTGCTATTTTAAACTAATTAAGAATCTTCAGAATTTTAATGACACCGTAGGAATTCACCAAATGAGGAAGCAAAAATCTTAGTAGGATATCCAATTATACCAAATTCTGCGACATTCAATACGGGGGTAACTTTGAGATGTATACACGTAATAGGGATCATAGAGTCTACAACCTGCATCTCCTTGTCGAGAAAGATTCGTCCATTGCAGCTCACATCCTTGTTTTGTCTGTGATTTGTGAATTTGGAGGTGGAGGTTGTCACGTAGATCAGAAGATCATGTTTGACTTGAAAGAAAGTGACATCTATAATTATTTTGAAATAAAGCATCTATAATTATTACATAGTTGGTAAACTGGAAATTGTTAACTTTGTTTGAAGATATATTAGACCAGAATTTTGCACACCATTCTAGACCGGCTCGGTGAATGCTTCTTTCCATCCATATAATGCACCATCTTTTACTGATAATATATATATGTAATATATATCTTGCTTTACAATTGGTTTTCTTCTGTGGTAGGTCTACTTGCTTTGACAAATCTATTTTATTACTTCTATCCCATTTTGAATAACTGTTTTGAAGAGTCAAACAATTCTTGCTTTTACCAAGACTTGTTTCCGACTCATTTATTCTTTTAGACTCATTTCCCCCCCAAATATTTCCAATTATTTAAGAGCATGGTTTAAAGTATTCATTATTTAGCTCTAAACTTGAACTTCCATTCTCAAATAATGAATGAATCAATGTCCATTTACTTGTATATTTGATATTTGATATTAGATCCTTTTATAGTTCCTCAATACTTTGAATAACACCATTCATTCTTGGATGGAGGGAATAACATTTACTAGAAGAGTTCTGTTCCTAAATAAACTCATCTTAATGTAAAGTGCTAGACAAGTTGGATTTTTGGTTACACTAAGCTTGGTATTTAAATGGAGAACAATAGAAGGGTGGGCCCGTTATCCCCATTCTCAAAGGCTGCAGTTGGTCCCAAGGGTTGGCCCCAGACGGATTTCTCGGTCATAAAAAAGTTGAATTGTTGGTTACTTCTATATATTTTTCAATATGTATATCGTGATTCATGGTTAACGGAGTATTTATAGTTATCTAAGGCCATATTTAGAAACTAACTATGCATTTTCTCCTGATAATTTGGAAAATCTAGGAAGTCTTATTAGCTGATTTTTGTTTGGAGAAAGGTTCTATGATATAATGTTTTTTTGGAAATTGGAAAAGAGATTAATATAGTCATAAATGTTTGCATCTAAAGAACTTGTTGTAAGATAGGGCAGAGAAAAGAAGTGAATGAAATGGCATATGATGCTCTAATACTGCTTACAATCATATGAAGCATTTTACGTGACAAAGCTCCCCATGATGTAAAACTAAGCCATATACGTATTGGGTATTGGACGTGTCAGTCTAGCCTCATATTTGGTGAATTACTTCTTCATGAAATTCACCACTGAAGTTCCAAAGCACATGATGTACTGGAGCTATCTCTTCTTTTGTACTAATTGCATCTTCTTGATGCCAGCAATACAACACCTTACTTCATCAAAAAAAAAAAAAAATTCCAAGATTTTTTTTTTCAAGATTCAACCATAGGAGGGCGGTGGTTTGGGTAGCATTGATTTGGTCATGCAGATAAAATGGAAGATCTTAAGGGTAACAATAGCGTGGTCTAGTGGTTAGCAAAGTGGATGAACACTATTGAAACTGAGTTTCAAATCTCAGCAGAGACAAAAAGCACTAGGTGATTCACACATGCATAAGTCTTGTTTCGGTACGTGTACTGATGGAAGGTAGTAGGGACTTGGTGGAATAGTCGAGGTGCTCTCAAGTTGGCCCGAAAACTGCTCTTATAACAAAAGAAATATGGAAAGGCTTCAGGAACTTCTGTAGCCATCTGAGCATCTTTACACGTTCTGCATAATTCATGCATGCATAGGCGAATATGTACAAACATGCATGCCTAACCAAAATAAAAAATGGTCGTAATTCATTTTTTTCAAAAATTAGCCGTAATGCAAGATTTTGATTCCTGGTGACTGATTGGTCTATCATTGAATCAATATCTAATTTGAGGTGCACTCCATACATGTAAATTGGAAACCGGGCCCTTCTGGATTTTTCTATCTCTGTCAGTCTCCTTAGTAAGTGCGTAAAAGGAAGAATATTTGGATGCAGTTAATGAAGCTTCCAGTTGCTTTAAAGGCATGTCGGCGAATTCAAAATAGAGTATGGTTAGAAATGAATGATAACTTCTTCAAAATAGAGTATGGTTAGAAATGAATGATAACTTCTAGAACTACTAATCTACTATTTGGAAATAAAGCTCTCTCTTTGTGTAAAAGAAATTACAAATTGTTTACTACAGGCAACCAAAAAAAGAGCGAATCTTTTACTTACTGATCTCCATTTTGTCAAGCAATATGATGATTTGCCTATCTGTTATTGTGATATTTAAATGTATCTAGTGTTATTCCTAGTGATAGCAATTCAGTTGTTTGGCCAGCTTTATGTATATCAATATGGATTGGTTCTGGAGGCATAGATTATTGTTCTCATGTCAAACATTTTGCTTCATATCATGTACACTTTTGACTCATAAATAATCTATATCTGGCTGCAGTGAAATCTTTTGGGACAGAAGGACGAAGAACGGATGGACCTCAGGTCTTTCCGAGTGACAAAATCTATGAGTTCATATTCTTCCGAGGTAGTGATATAAAGGTGAACTCTACTTACATCTTATCTTTCTTACTTGTCGACTAAGGTTTTTTTAGGTGAATGGATTGTCTTCAAACAATTTTTTACTTGCTTTCTATTATGATAAAAGACAGTTTTCCGCGTCTTCATCAGCCATTGATATTCTATGAATAAAACTTGCTTTGAGGTGTAAAGCATTGTTATCTTTTTGTTCCGTGAGAGAGCTGCTTTCAGTATTCACTTTGGTTTTTACTGGTTTTACTAATTTTGAAAGTTTATTGGGTGATTAGCCAAGAAAACCATTTTGCTTTACGCCCTAAAGAATAAAACATACATATATATATATATATATATATATATATATATATATATATGGTAATGGTTTAGATGAATTTGGTAATTTTATGATCCTGGTGATTTGAACCTCGCCCTTTCAGTTTGCTTGGCTGGCGTTCCTTCACCCTATGCTTAAATTCTTTTTCCCAGATAAGTCAAATAGTTTTAGAGATATACACCAGGATGGTGTTAGCTATACAAAACAGTTTAGTACAAATTTGGGTTTCGAATGTGGAGAATAAAGAGTGTCGTGTCAAACACTTGAAACTGCTGTTTTGTGTGTTCATATCTCTATCCTGTTTTCTTCAAGTGCCACTTCCTGCATGCATGGTTGAGGACAATTATCAGGTTGTCTCTCTTGTTGTACCTTTGAGCATGTCAAGAGACCACTGATTAGAAATACATGCAAGAATACCACCAGCTTGTATTAAGCCGAAACCACTAGTTGTCGTCTAACTTCTCTTTTCTTTTTTAAGCTGAGTTATTCTAGATTACAAAGTGTGGTCACTATATGCAGTAGTAGTACCAGCTGCTGTTGAGATAAAAACACTAGCTTTTATTGGAAGATCTTGTGCTATCTTCGAAATTGTTAATTTAGTTGTGCAATAGTTAAAGGTATTCAAGAGAAACTTTGCATGACCGATCCTTACGTCCCTTTGTTATTTTCTTCTGCAGTTTTACATTCTCGTTCCAGTTACAAGTTTTTACTGGCACTTTTCCAAATATCATGTTCATAGTTAACGATTTGACTGCTTCTGATACTTTTTCACTATCGAACTAAGCCTACTGATTGCCCTTGTCACTTCCTCAAATGCAACTCTTTGGAGAGGCATAAGACCTCTATAACCAGGGGTAGGGCAGGGTAGAGAGGGTATTGATGAAGTTGTGGTATATGCTATCTTTTTGAGAACTTTATGAGTTTGATTTGAAAATCATCACGTAGAAAGTTAAGCTACATGACGATCAATTTTATTAATTTTGGGTTCGGAACTGTGTAATGTTTTGTGTCATTAGCTTTATGTTTGCTCTCCAGCGAACAGCTTTTTAGGATGTTAACTATAAGTTCTCATTTCTTAATAAAATTTATACTTCAGCTACATCTTAAAAGGTAGGTGGTTTAGGAGGCTATTATGAGATACTAAGGAGTACTGCTAGACAAAAGCATAACATTATGATAAGGAATGAGTTTTCCCGCATAAGAAACACACGAGGACCTACAGATCAAACTAATTAGCACTGAAAAAAAAGGATTTGGGAGGTGGTTAACCAGAAAGAAGAAAAAGATTATGCCATTATGGTTAGGAGAGTAGGTATTAGAAGGTGATAGTTCTATGAAGTGTTTTCTCTTTTATGGATGGGAAGCTCAAAATGTCAGGGACTGATATTGATAGCTCTGTTGTTGTCATATGCTTCTACGAATTGCCAGCTTGGAACTCCAACATTGGTCCTTAGCCCTTATATAGACTATGTTCAGGAGTTCAGCAGTCGGTCAGCCTATGTCCAAGAATAGCTAGCTAAGTTGATGAGAATCCAGTATTGCTGAATATGTTACGATCTAATCCTCGTATATACAACATATACTTAACAACTTAAATGTATTCTTTTCAATATAGATCTCGGAGACACATAAGAGCAGTATGGTTCATGAAAGATTCCTCTTAATTAGCCCATTCTGTAGCAAGGATTATATGCCTGAATTGGAAAAAGGGGAGGGCAAGTGCTCAGCTTTCTCTTCTTTCTTTCTTTCATCTTAGCTGCATGGTAAAATATGTTTCCATTCAGAGGAATGGTAAGAAAGAAAGAGATCTTCCTGATTGTTACATCAGGTGGGTGCTGAAAGTGGTATTGAAAGGTAGGCATCGTGTGGGTGATATTCGGGTTTGTCATCCGTGTTGGTGAACATACATCCTGTATATATCATTTTTTAATCTACCCACAATTTGGTTTTGTAAGAGGAAGACGTGATAGAAAAGATATTATTTGCAATGTTTATGTGAAACTTATGGTTCGGAATAGGGAGGAAGTCTCAAGGAGGAGAAAAGTGACTTCTCGTTTTCAGTTGGCTGAAATGAAATTTGAATTCTCTGGAAGAGCTGGAAGGTTTCATTGATGAAAGTTCAATTGAATTAACAATAGACATATTTATTTTTACTATAAAGATTTCTTTCTTCTGAAAACATGATCTCATTCTGATTCTCTCTTTTCCTTTTGTCTTGAGTTTCCCAGGATCTGCAGGTTATATCTTCTCCACCACCTCAAAGTACATCAGCTGTTCCCGACGATCCGGCTATTATACGGGTATATTCATCTCTATACGGATTAGTTGTTCTAATTACATCATGGAGACTTGTCTAACCTTGTCCATGTGATTTTTCTGCAGTCTCATCTTCCTCAACCCATACCTACAGCTATGGCCTCGACATCTCCTGGTGCTGCACCAGTAGCAAATGTTAGTACCAGTGCACAGTCCATTCTCCCTGTTACACCTTTCCAGTTGAATCAGGCCCATGACCCATTGACATCAGGTTCTAGCCTTCCGGGCTCATTGCTCTCTCCTCCACCTGTAAATATCAGTCGGCCTGCTGTGCCTAATTATTATTGGCCAACATTAATAGGGTCCTCAGGAGGAGTTTCTCATTTTCAACAGCACCGTTTTCCCCCGCCGCCACAGAGTTTGGTGGCATCACTCCCCCCGGTTCAGCAGCAAGTGCAGTACCAAAATGTAAATGCATCTGTAGCTGGAGGATCCAGTTTTTCTGGACACCATCATCCCTTGCTGCTGACCGGTACTACCAGCTCCCCAAATACACTGCCTCCCTTGCTGCCAACACCTTCTGTTCAGTCCAATCCGGGGCAGTTTGCTAAACTGGTGTCTCATTTGTCGTCTATTCCAATGCCAAATAATGGATCTAGTGCTCATTCAAGTGTAGCAGTGGATCCTGGCCCAAAAATGGCATCTCCTTTGCCAGAAGTACTTAATGCTACTCCGCCTCCAGTAACTAATGAACCAAGTTCAGTTGATCTGACAATCTCTCAAACTGTAACATCTAGTGCAGAGACAACTGGTGTATCTTTCAGCAAGCAGTCAAAACTATCTCCCATGACAATTGAGGAACAGTCAGGACTGAAACAGTCCTCTTTGTCTCAGTCACGGCAGCCCACACATATCGATGCAAAGACTGCTCAAGCATCAGTGGTGGAACCTCTGCCATCAGATAGCACAGAAAAAACCATGGGGTCATTGACGAAATCCACAACTAAAACTGTATGTCCACTCTTTGTTCCCTCAGTTCCTCGTTTGTTCTTCCTCATATGATATGATGTGGCCACTTATAGTAGACAGATGAACTGATATCATCTTTTTCCCTATTATGTTTCATGTGTAAACCATATTTTGTTTCTTGTCAATAATCAGTTAAATCATAACTATTGCTGATCAGAAAACAACCAAGTTAATTGTTGTTGCTTGCAGTTGTAAACTACATAAGGTTTAAAAAAATGAAAGCAACAAACAATAACCAAAATTGTTCTTCGATGCTATGAAACTCAACATGTAAGCATCTTCCACCTTGACTTGCTTCGTACTTTAACACTTCAAAATTAGACCCTTAGGTTAGTGCATATAATAAGTTATAAGCTGGCTCCTTTCATGGAGATTCTATTATTTGTTTCTGTATTTGAAAACTCCCCCTTTTCTCTTTCTTCGCCCTCTTTCCCTCTTCTAATTGCTTCGATCACATTGTCTCGAAATAACACTAGTCAATATTCTTCTACTTTTTTCGGTGCTTGACAACACCCTCTTTATTTTCTTTTCTTTTTCTCCCTTCTCCTTCTAGTTGCATGGATCTACTTCATCTCATCATTATAAAGGTCAGTTTGCTCGGGGAAGAGATCAGGTAATTCTCTCTTTTGTTTCCATTTTCATTTAGCACATATCACATGTCTCTATTAGTGATATGTGTCTTATTGGACGTTTTTATGCATTCAGGCGCATCGAGACCCTGCATCCACTAATCATAGTTATAGAGGCCGTGCACGAGGAAAGGGATATGCGGTAACTTAACAAACTTGTTTGATGTCTTTGATGCTAGTTTAAACTGATGTTTTGACCTGTTTTTAATAGAGATGCCAACCTGCGGATGATAGACAAACTCCATTTCTATCTCACTTTCCTTGGTGCCAAGCCAAAAAGAGAGTTCAAGTTTTTCTATAGTCTGAAGTGACTTTTGCTCGTTCTTGTAATTCGTTTCAGACAAATGGAGTTGCTTTATCCATACATCAAAGCTCAAGAAACCAGGTGGTTGGAAGAGGAAATGAGGTAAAGTTTATTAGGTTTAGAACATGTCTGTTTTTTCATTAATTCCGTACATTACATGCATTTTGGCTAACTAGTAGTGAACCATCTGATGACTTACTCTTAATTGTAAAGTAAGTAAGTAACATAAGTGATTTATTACTTTTTTCCCCTCCCAACTTGTTGGGGCTGCTTTACTTCCTCATCAGAGTAGAGGAAGAGGGTTAGTCCAGTTGGATATGTTTCTTTCTTTTCCTTGTTTGTTATCTTATCCTATTTCTTCAGATAAAATGCCTCTTTCTTTGGTTTTTCCTTTTTGATGGTCAAAGTTCTCTACTTGTATTCTCTTGTGTGGCCTATTTCTGTTCTCTTTTTAAAATTTCAGAGTTGTCTACTCGTCTTCTTCTTATTATGCATATGACGTCCTCCTTTTTCCCCTTTCTACAGTTCCACCTAAATGGTGTTCCTCTGCGCAATCATCGCGATGCGGGAAGTCATTTACGGGGACGTGGAGCTAAGGTGACCATTGTTTGAGGAATTCATCTCATTGAGTAGTCTTGACTAGACTTTTATTAAAGAACACTATTCAGTAGACATGCTATCCTTGAGGAGTCCTGGTAGCGATACTTTCTGGACTTCATTTTCAAGTTCTACTGCATGGAATAACTTGAGCCTTATGCAATTCTGTCATGTCAAATTTCCTTATTTTGATGTACCTGCCTGTTTTATCCACTTTTCTTAGTCCAAAATTTCATTCTTGTGTCACATGTACATTTTCTATTTTCTACCATGGTTACGTTCAAAGTATCAGTATAGATTCTTGTCACATATGATAATTAATTGTGGCAAGTTTTATGATTTCCCTTCCACATATTTTTATTGTGAAGCACTTGTTTGCTCGCTCCTTTTCAAATCTATTTGCTTTCCTTATAAACAACACATAGCTTATTTGGATACATATCCTGTTTCTTCTTACAGCCTACAGTTCAGCCCCATCCCTCTCCTTAGTGGAGATCCCTTTTTTCCTTCAAATCTTTTGCGAATAGGGAAACGAGAGCGCTTAGTATTGCTCTCTTCCTTTGATTATTTTCTTGTTGGTTTGTTAACAATATAGTCTCACATCTTTACCCAGTATAACTTTTGTTTTTCAGATTCAAAATTCCCGTGTCAAAACAAGATTTAAGGAGGATTTTGATTTTGAGGCGATGAATGAAAAGTTCAATAAGGAAGAGGTGTGGGACTTACTCGGCAAAAGTAACAAAGCTGAATCAGATGACGGAAATGAGGATGACAAAGAGATGGATGGTGTTAAGGGTGAAGCCAGAGAAGTACATGTAAGAGACGGTAGCAAGGTAAGCTGGTGGAAATTCGCACTAAGTTGATTTATAAGCTGTCGAAGGTTTCTTATCCATGCATGCTCTGTGCACGTGGCCTTTATGTCTGGTTATTTATGAACTTCCTATTTGTTCTGCAGCCCGTTTACTGTAAGGATGACTTCTTTGATTCTCTTTCTTGTGATGCACTTGATCATGATTCTGGGAAAGTGAAGCTCTCTGAACAAAGGAAAAAAGATGCTGAGGTAATGGGCTCATTCTTTGGCCCACATCATTATAAATGCTCATCAATTTTGATTCCATTAAGAAACTTGTTGATGTGTTTCCAGACATTTGGAGAGATCCCAAAACCTCAACGGGGCCATGGACAAGGACCACGCCGGACTGGGGCATCTCAAGGCTCATATCGTGGCAGAGGACATGGTACTACACGAGGTGGTCGCGGTCGTGGAAAAGCAGTTTGGGGCCGTGTCAGTTAATATGAGCTTCCATGTTGCTGCGGGTGGTTGGTCTTCTGGTCGGGTTTAATTCAATATTATAATTTAGTATAATAAATATGGTCGGAAGATAAATTTTTATTCGATAGACTTTTATTCTGTGATGGTAAGAACTATTTAAAGCTGTAGGACTTGGTATCATAGAAGAATGTGATCAGCGGTAACTGGTCAAGCTGATATCATAACTTCTTGAGAAGAGGAAGACACAGCTGTGCTTCTACCCTTTTTACGAATAAAAGGGGAAAATAAGTAAGCAGTTAGAGCTGCTTCCAATAATATATTTTACAAACTTTTCAGCAGTATCCAATAGACATTGGAGGCGTGTTTAGTAGTTTGAGCAGTTATAGCTGCTCTGAATAAAACATGTCACAAGCATTGTTGTGACAGTGTGGATGATTTGGATGACATGTTAGTATTTCTTTGAAGTGCTAAAAATGAATATTGTTTTTTTTTTTTGTATTTCATGGAAGTGCTAAATAATGGATTATTATGAGCTAAGATGCAACAGGCAGCAGAATTCAGTGTGTTCAACAAGGTGCTGGATGTGTTGGGTCTCTCCAACAACCTTTCTCGACCAATGAACCAATCTTGAAATATTGCTTAAACAAAATGCAGAAGTTCATCTTCTTGTTTAATAACACATCCTGGATTATTCAGTTCCCAAATCTCATTAGTTGATATCGGACCATCATGGTTTGTCCGTGACTCCATGCAGAGGCGGACCTATCTATAGTGGTGAGGGGTCACCGGATCCCGTAAACTTCGGCAGAAATCTTGTATATGTGTATACCTTGAAAATGATTATATAAATAATAAGTCTTTAGGAGCGCTGGTCAAACAAAATAATGGTGCCCCCGTCGCGTTAAAATCCTTGGTCCGCCTCTGACTCCATTGAGTTGTTTAGTGACATGAGAAAGTGACTGGTGACTATATTTCTTTCGTGTTGCGGATCACTACAAATTTGTAAAAATAGTACGGGCTAGCCAGTTTTCGAATTGGTCATAGAAAAATAGCCAGCATTTACAAAGTCATTGAAAAATAGCAATTATTTTGTTGCACACGAAAAGTTCCAACATAATATACTGGAGATCGGTGCACCTGTGTATGAACTTCCAGCATATTATGCTGGAACTCCAACACGCGAAAAGTTCCAGCATAATATACTGGAGATTGGAGCACATGTGTATGAACTTCCAGCATATTATGTTGGACCGGTATATTATACTGGAATTCCAGAATACTTCTGCTGGAACTCCAGTATAATATACGGGAGTTTGTACTTCTAGTGGAGTACTTTCTAGAATCTGAACAGTGTTTTTGTTCAGATTTATTTTTACATGAAAAATGGTTAAATTTCGATTATTTTTGAATTATCACTTGTAAATTTGGCTATTTTTGAATTTCTCACTACAAATTTGTCAAAACAAATAACTCTAACTTTGTTTGCAAAAAGAGCTCAAGAAAATAAAGTTTTCAAAAACTTAAAAGAAACAAATATTCCGAACAATGTTTGCGAAATCTTTCAAACAACTCTTAATAACCTGTGCAGATCGACAAGTAGTTTAAAGAGGCATTTCCTGTTTGACATGTTCCTTCCAACTTGGCAAGTTAGAGAGCTTACGGCCAGATTGTGAAGATTGGTTTGCTTTCTTTTGGACAGTGGTTACTTTTAATTAGCTTTTTCCCTTTTAAACAGAAAAAGCAGTTCATATTATATTAATAAGATTCACGTAGAATATAAAAACTAGTGTATGTTCTTTTTGTTTCTTCTTGGTGGATTAGAATATAGGATAAATCATCACTATTATAATATGATGATGATTAATTTATACGAACGTCACTCTCTCCCTCTCAAGCATCTTTTCTCCACTGATGAAAAATTACTATATGCATAAAAGTTATAATCAAATCGTAGAGACAACATTTAACTAAAAGGGTTGTCTAAATTAATGAAGACAATCTACAGCAAAGGGTTAATTTGTGATTAAAGATTTATGCAATTGATGTTTAATTACAAAAATGTTGAAATTCTTTTAAGAAGTTATAAAGGTGTAGTATAGATAAATTCTACTACAGTTGCAAAAGACAAGCCATGGTATGTAGGTCACTCTCAATTTCGATTGTCTGCAAAAATGTTACAAAACCATAAGAAGTTAAAACATAAAATTCTAGATCCATCGCAAAAGACAAGCCACTTTCATTTTCACTAGTCACCTCCTCCTCAAAGTGAGTGTTTTCATAAGAATAATAACAGTCTAAATGTACGTGTATTTTAAAAAGTTTTTGTTTATTGTCTAAATAAATGGTGAGCCTGGAACCAAGGAAAAAAGAAATGGTGAAAGAGGACAAAGGAGTAAGAACCAAAAACACAAAACCACAATTTACTGACGATGTTGCTGTTTTTCTCTCGTCACTCCACTTGTTTTTATGAGGACAAGAGTGATGCATGATGCGCATATGACGCTCCCCTCCTCCCCACTACACTCCAACCGGCCACGCCTCCGTCACATTCAATATTTAAATTTTATGAGTTTAACTTTTAAGATTTTTAAAATTACTACTTTTATAATTTTAATTAATTTTTATATATAAATTTTTACTCTACATCTGCCTCTGCTCGCCTCTTGTCGTTGATCAGATACAAAATCGTATTCGCATCAAATATTTGTTTCAAATCAATATGTAATTAATACATACTTACTGTTATTATGAAAAATATTTAATCGATCACGTCCGTTTTTGGTACTAGACTAATAAATAAATGTAAAGCATCCGACTTTATATACACATGCGTTATCGTAATGAATGATGTGAATTTTCAATTCGATTTGTATCATAAAGTTAAATTATTTGATTCAGTAAAAACATTGAGTTTCTAGATATATTTTTTGCTCATCAGTTAAATTGTGTTCATTGACCTGTGAGAAACATTTCCGCAATCAAAATTAACTACATGTAACTGTCCGAGCTAATATAGGTCGATAGTTTTGCATGGGTCAAAATCCAATAGAGGAAATTCGATATGAATAGGTGATCAAGCGTGAGAATTGTAGCTCATCACGGGCAATTAGGTCGAGATCGATAAGAGGTTTATCAGAATGAGCCGTTGAGTACCCATTAGGGCCGAGTTCGAGCGGTAGGAACAAAAGTTCGAGCGGTAGGAACAAAAGTAACGACTAGTATAACTTTGGAACTTTAATATTCCTTATATTGTACTTTTTAGGATTCTTTGGGAATGTCTCGTATAAATAGTAGGAGAGATAAGGCAAAAGGTATGTAATATTCTAGTTGATAAGAACTCTTATGAAAAGTTGATTCTGGAGAAAAAATACAAAATATTACCTTTCCATATGGATTCGATTTGCTGTTTATCCCACATTTTCTCGCATCAGATCCGAGAAAACCCCCTATATCCCCATATCCATTCTTACATCTTGTCAGAGAGAAGAATCATCCACCTCATTCAATATTTGGGTGAATCATTCTCTCTATTTACATTTGTTGTCATTTAATATAGTTATTGCTTATCATTGTTCTTTCACTCACCCATAACAACATCATTTAATACCCATTGTATTAAATTGGTCTAAACGCAGTTTTACCTACCATGTACAAACACGTGTTAGATCTAAAATTTATTATGTTAACTAGGATTTACCCATTATTCTCTTGTTTAATTAGTTTAACAAAAAGTGTCATACTTTTTGGTCAAACAATTTGGCTCCGTCTGTGGGGAATTTTCTAGTCAAAGCCTTAGTTTTCTAGTCTAAAAAAACAAAACAAAAGAAAAAACAGTTGTTTACCTTGAAAAATGGTATGAACAATTATATTTGATTTGCGGTTCTAAAAATATGTGATTTATTTTAATACTAGTTATTAGGCATGAAATGCGAAGTGTAAGTAAGAAATGCAAACCACAATTGTTACAAGACTGGGGGCCTCGAGCTCAATGAAGTCGGGCCTCGAGGGTAGCCTTTAATGGTTGATGATAAATAATAAATGAAGAACAATAATATGATACAATAAATGGAAAGCAATAAATTTGTAAGGTAATTGTTGAGCACGTTTAAGCAAGAAAGGCAGAAAATGTTCTATTGTAGAGAATATTCATGTGTGTTACAAAATGACAGGGGTCCCCTTTATATAGGAGGGGAGAGTCCCAACATAGTACGTATCTAATTATGATGAGTAAATGCCATTGGTACAGCTGTAAAATGGCTCAGTACGGACTTGTACTATTTCTTGTAGATCTTGTCAGTTCAAACCACGTGCCCTTGGGAATTTCTCTTCTTTCCATGACGGTCATCGATTTCTATACTGCTTCGAGGTATTCCATGATGAGCCTTTGACATACTCTCTCTCGGGGGGGGGGGGGGGGGGGGGGGGACCTCAGGGTTGAATCTTCGGACCCTGCTTCGAGCCCCTCGAAATCGAGCTCAGAATGCCATAGAGACCTCGAAATTAGACTTCCCTGATTTTAGCCGTATACAGATAGTCCCCGTGTTTCTTAAAATGAAAAGATAAGGAAACGATTCGAATTCTCTGACTCTTCGATGTCCCCATCATAACGTTACTGACGTGGTGCCAGCGATTGATGTGACCAAAAGGGATGTTCAGAAGTCACGCTTGCACGACTTTCGAAAAGCATTGAATCGATTATGGCGGTTGGCCACCCTTCTGCCTTCTCAAATACGCATGACTGGCCCCTATAAATGCCCCATTCCTTCGCTCTTTAACCTCTTACTTTTCACCATATCTTCAAACCTTCAACAACTCTTCTTGCTTCTTTCTTGTATTCATCTCTCAACCACTTTCTTTCTTTTCTTCTGAAATCTTTCAGCAAAAATGGCAGAACCCTCTAAAGTCGTTCCCCGAGATGATAAGGCTTCTTCATCTTCATGCTCGTCTAAGAGGAAAGAAATAGTGCCTCCTCGCATTGAGGAATGTATCCCCGGACCTTGTGATACGTCCTCCGATTTCAAGGTCGACAAGCCTTCTTCAAATCCGGGGCGGCGTGAACCCATGTCCCGATACATTAGCCTGATAACCAAAACTGGGAAGGTGAAGGCTGATTGCCGCTGGGGGGAGGCGGTACAAGTGTAGATTCCTTCTCGTGAGGAAGACATAACAACACACAAAGCCGGTTTCCTTAGTGTATATACATATCCATTTACCCTGGGTCCGGTAGAACCATCTTCGCCATCGATAGACCCCGTGATCCTCGATTTCTGCAGACAATATAGGGTGAAACTCGGCCAAATCTACCCATCATTCCGGCGCATCGTTTACATGATTAGGTACTTTACAAACATGGTCGAGGGGATGTCTTTTACCCTCGACCATCTTATTAGAATGTACAACCCCCGATTTTTATCGAGGCGGCCTGATTAAGCTTCAACGTCGGGCTTCGAAGGTTCTCTTTTCCTGCATCGACGAAAACAAGGGCAGAGGGTGGATGAGTCTCTTTGTCCGAGTTAGGACCTCGTATCTGATTCCTACTGAAAGGATGCCATTCCCCGAGGAATGGAATATGAATCGTAAGTGAATATGTTAATTAACTATTTTCTCTTTCCTTTGGACCACCTTTCCCTCGAACTAACTCCCTTCGATGATGCAGCTATTGTGTGGTACCCTGGCGCGGTTAAGGATCTCTCGGGCTGGGTTCGCCAGCTCGATTCAATATGCCCGTACGCTAAGCGCGTGTGGCGCGATTTGGCCAAGACCCGATGGTAAGCTAAAAACCATGGTGAGATTTTGCTCCTGCCGTACTTGAACTTCTTAAAGGAGATATCGCTTGAACGTACTCTCACTTTTTGTGTTTATATTTTGTGCTTGTGCAGGCCTAGGAGAGGCCTCTTTGATGAGAGAACCAACGCCCCGGGAAGCGGATACCCCAAAACCCATTAAGGAGAAGAAGATAAAGAAGAAATCACCGACTGAGTCCCCGATGCTGAAGAAGGCTAAAGTTAAAAAACCTAAGGTCGGTTCAGCGGCCTTGACTCCGGAAGTGGAAGAGGGCCTTCGAGCTGAGGGCAAAGAGAAATATGATTGCCCGCTAGTACTTAGGGGAAGAGGAAGCGTGGTTGTTTCGAAGCTTGTTGAGCCGACGACTGTTGAGTCGAAGGCTCCCAAACCAAAAGTTGCTGATGCTGCCCCACCTCAGGCTGTAGAGACTCTCGAGGGTGGGTTAAGAAAAGTACCTGAGCCGGTCGTCGGCCAAAACATTTTCTGAGCCGAGGGGCATTCTGAAGCTCCTCAAAGACAAGAGAAGGCCTCGATCGATCCCGCCGGGGTTGTTAATGTAGATGATTCTCCGCCGGGCCCGCCATTCTCTTCTAGGCAAATACAGGACGCCCATGATATGGAGGCTCCTAACGCCGGGGCATCCCTCGGGGAGAATGATGTGTTCTAAGGATACTTCGCCGGGATCGAAGAAATCCCCGACCTCAACGCCTCGCTCATTTTCGAGGAAGCTGATAAGCTCTGTAAACAAGTAATCTTTTGATGACTATGCCTTGAGTTTCTATCCTCATCTTCCTGATTTCTTTCCTTTATGCTTTCAGGCCATAGTGCTTTACAACCAGGCCTTTGCTTAGTCACAAGCTCAGTTTGACCACTATGAGGAGGAGTGTAGGAGGTTCTCATCGGAGGCGTATGAGCTCAGAACTCTTTTCGCCAAAAAGGAGGAGGAACTGCATGACCTTCAAGCACGTTTGGAGGCGATATCTCGAGAACGGGCCGATCTCGACTAGCAGGTAATATATTCTTCGTATGTTTATTTTTGCGCTAGTTCGACTTTAGCACTTAATGCCTTAACTTGATTCTTGCAGCTTAAGCAAAAAGATGACCCGATGCGGGAGGGGCTTAGAGTCAGGGATATTGAGATCCTCGGACTCAAGCGGTGCATAAATGAGATAGCCTCCGATAGAGACACTCTTCGAGAGTCAACTTCAAGATGCAAGGGTGGAATGTGGTAAATATAAGGATCTCCATGCTGAAACGGTTGCCGAGCTATCCATAGCTAAGTCCAAAGTCGACACACTCATATCCTCATACCGGTAAGACACTGCCGTTGCCAATGCTCGAGCCAAGAAGATATCTGAAGAGACCAAACTCAAGATTACTCGAGCCCTCAATCATGCTCGATTAAAATCTCGGAGACAGGATCTCGAGGAAGCACAAGCAGGGGGCTTTGATCTTTATGTCGAGATCGAAAGGGTGAGGGACCTCGAAGAGGAATCGGCGACTCTGCCTACTTCTGATGGTGATTCGGGCAGTGGCTCAGAAGATGATGAAGATGAAGACGAAGTCCCCGAGGGAGAAGAAGTCGTTGCTGACCAAGGGGCCGAGGGTCAAACCGTCGAAGGCACTATTCTTGAAGGGACCCCATCCGATCAAGCGACCCTGACGGTAGATTAGGTTTCCGTTTGTTTCTTTTTTGTGCAAGGGATCCAAGCGTGAGCTTTGTAAATACGTTTCGTGAACCTTTATTATATATGCAAGAATCTTCGCTTTTCGTCATTTCCTGTCTTTCCTTTTCTTTTTTGGAATGAATTTTTATGCTTGTCGATAATCAATCTGATGTGTTGGACTTCAAACATATACCCTTTGGGTTTTCATGCTTGACGAATAATCGATAACAGTCGACCGTTTAGGGTTCGATCCTCGAGTTAAGTTTTGACTCGGGCTCATCGACCCTTAGGTTCTTAACACGTTGGCCCTTAGGCTACTTTCATCTTGGCCCTATTGCTCTTTAGATCGACACTTAGGCTCTTTAGGTTGTCCCTTAGGCTCTTTAGGTTGGCCCTTTGGCTCTTTTTAAATTGGGTCGATTCGACCTCTAATATGGCTATAGTTTTCCCCTATTTTGGCTAAAGACTTTTGAAGTTTTGATTATGCCTTCGCATGTTTTGTGTTCGTCTGACTCTTCGACGGCTCAAACAAGAACCACGATTATGAGTCGATATGTGACGATAATTTAGTACTTCGGGAGGTTCTCTCGAAGGCTGATTTTTCGAAGCCTTTTCATTGAAGGCAGATTGTTTCGAAGCCTTTTCATTGTTCGGAGCTGATATTATCGAAGCTTATTTGCTTATGCCGAGGGTAGCCTGATTAACCAGTTTTTTCGAAGTATTTGAAGGCCTTTGGATTTTATGACGGAAGTCGGACCTCTCCGAGCCGCGTTAAGTGGGTCGTAGCCTTTAAATATGACCGTGGTCTTTGTGTTCGACCGTAGCCTTTTTAGTCCCCGAGTGAGATGACTTCGGCGTCTATATTTAGGGTATGCCTATTTAGGGGTCTTACAAGTTCGAATATATAGCCTTGGGCGTGACATCGGAATTACGCCTTTTTAAAGTCTTATAAACTTGGGCATGCCATGTTGAGGTCTTACAAATTCGATGATGCCTATCTGAGGTCTTACGAGCTCGAAGTTGCCTCATTGAGGGCTTACGAATTCGAGTCTTTGATGGCTGATGAACTGACTGTCGATGACAGTCCCCGAGTGTTCGAGAGTTTTTAGCCCTTGAGCCGTTTTTCATGCAAGTAGTAAGCTTAGCGTTTTGATAAGAGGAGAGGCTTTTTCAATTTCTTGATATATGCGAACATGTTTTATCGATCATTCTAAATGGACATGGATCATTTGACCGTTTGGCCCAATACAACATTTTCCTATCGAGGCCTTCTTAGGAATAACTTGATTCCTTCAAAAGGATAACCTCCGAGGGTAATGCCCACCAGTATTCGAGGTTGATTGAAAAGAATCCTTGAATTCTTGTTGAGTTCTCCTTAGGTGGCATATAGATGTTGCCTCGTTAAAAACCTCGCGGGTAAAACCCATTTGGGATAAAACCCGATCTAAGAGAAAAAGAGTACAACACATGCTTTAAAACCCAAGGTCTTCGAGCTGAAGGGAGCTTCGACTCCTCCCAATCGAACACCTGTAATAAGTTAGTATGAAACATAAATGAAAAGGGAGAAGGTTGTACCTTAACAGTTATAGCGTTTGAGCATCGATATGTTCCAATTGCTTGGTAGCTGCTCGCCTTCCATGGTGCTAAGTTTGTAGGACCCTTTGCCTATTACCCCAAGGAAGCAGTACGATCCTTCGCTCGGGGCCTAGATTCCCTTTATTTGGGTTTCAAGTGTTGAGCATGACTTTCCTCAGTACTAAGTCCCCGACTCCGAAGTATTGGAAGATTGTTCTCCTGTTATAGTATCTTTCGATCCTTTGTTTTTGGGCAGCCATTCAGACTAGTGCAGCCTCTCGTTTTTCATCTAGTAGCTCAAGGGCTATAGTCATGGCCTCGTTGTTCGAGTCCTTGGTGGCATATCGAAATCTGGCACTCGGTTCCCCAACTTCGACCAGTATCAAGCCTCAGACCCGTATACCAAAGAGAAAGGTGTCTCTCTTGTGCTTGATTTCGAAGTCGTTTGATACGCCCATAGTACTTCAGGCAACACTTCTCTTCATTTTCCCTTCGCATTTTCTAGCCTCTTCATTTTTTGAATGATGGTCTTGTTCGTCGACTCAGCCTGACCATTTGCACTTGGGTGGTAGGCCGTTGATAGGATCCTTTTAATTTTATGGTCTTTGAGGAATTTCCTCACCTTGTTACTGATGAACTGCTTCCAGTTATCACATGTAATCTCAGAGGGGATCCCGAACCGGCATATGATGTGATCCCAAATGAAGTCGATGACTTATTTTTCTCTTATCTTCTCTAAGGGATGTGCGTCCACCCATTTCGAGAAATAGTCAGTCATAAATAAGATAAATCTAGCTTTTCCTGGCGCCGTTGGTAAGGGGTCGACGATGTCCATTTCCCATTTCATGAATGGCCACGCGGACAAGACTGAGTGCAGTTTTTCACCAGGTTGGTGAATCATTGGCGCAAACCTTTGGCATTTGTCACACCTTCTAACGAATTCCTCGGTGTCCCTTTCCATGTTGTCCCAATAGTAACCTGCCCTGATCACCTTCCGAACTAAAGAATCTGCACCGGAGTGATTTCCACAAGTGCCTTCATGGATTTCTCGAAGCACATAATAGGTGTCTCCTGTTCCTAAGAATACTTCTAGAGGCCCGTCGAAGGTCCTTCTATACAGTGTTCCACTCTCATCGAGTAAAAATCGGATTGCTTGGCCTCGAAGGGCCCTTGATTCTTTTTGATCTGTAGGTAGCTTCCCGTTTCTCAAATAGTCTATGTACTTGTTCCTCCAATCCCACGTCCGGCTTGTGGAGTTGATATTGACATGGCCTTATTCAATCACCAAATTGGATAGTTGTACAACAACCCTCGGGAGTATGTCATCTTCTTCGACAGACGATCTCAGGTTTGCGAGTGCATCATCCTCGCTATTTTGTTCTCGAGGTATGTGGACCAAGGTCCACTCTTTGAAGCAATGCAACGTGACTTGAAGCTTGTCTAAGTATCTTTGCATCCTATCTCCCCGAACCTCGAAGCTCCCGTTTACCTGGTTCACTACCAAAATGGAGTCACATTTTGCTTTGATGACTTCTGCTCCTAGGCCCTTGGCCAGCTCGAGACCTACAATCATAGCCTCATACTCGGCCTCATTGTTAGTCAATTTCGTAGTTTTTATAGATTGTCTAATCATGCCGCCCGTAGGTGGTTTCAGAACTATGCCGCGCCCGGATTCATTCACGTTTGAGGCAACATCGGTGAATAGGATCCAAACCCCTGATGATGTGCCCATTTTTAGCAAGAGTTCTTTATCTACCTCGGGCACGAGTGCAGGCGTAAAGTCTTCCACGAAGTCCACCAAAATTTGGGACTTGATAGTTGTTCGGGGTTGGTACTCGATATCATACCCCCCGAGTTCGATGGCCAATTTGGCCAGCCGGCCCGACAATTTAGGCTTATGCAAAATGTTTCGAAGAGGGTATGTTGTTAAAACACATATACGATGGTATTGAAAATAATGTTTCAATTTACGAGATGCGCTTATTAATGCAAGAGCAATTTTTCTAAGTGTGGATACTTGGTTTCAGCGTCTCCTAGAGTCTGACTTACGTAGTAGATAGGTAATTGCGTACCCTTTTCTTCTCAAACCAACACGCCACTTACTGCTACTTCGGATACGGCCATATATAAATACAATGTTTTGTCCTCCTTTGGGGTGTGGAGTAAAGGCGAGCTTGAGAGATACCGCTTTAATTCCTCCAAGGCATGTTGGCATTCCGGAGTCCACTCGAAGTACGGCCCTGTCAGCCATTTTACGGACATCACATTGTTCACCACCGTGATTTCTTCAATGGCCTTAATTTTGTATGGGTTGATCTCGATCCCCTTGTTCGACACCATGAATCCTAAAAATTTGCCCGAACCTACCCCGAAGGTGCATTTCTCGGGGTTGAGTTTCATGTTGTAGCTTCTAAGGATATCGAATGTTGAGCCAAATGCTCCTCTGCGCGCAGAGACTTAACTAGCATGTCATCAATGTAAACTTCCATGGACTTGCCTATTTGATGTTCGAACATCTTATTAACTAGGCATTGATACGTGGCTCCTGCGTGTTTTAGCCCGAAGGGCATTACATTATAACAATATGTACCATACTTCGTAATGAACAAAGTATTTTCCCTATCTTCCGGGTTCATTTGAATTTGATTATACCTGGAGTAAGCGTCGAGAAAGTTGAGGATCTCGTGGCCGGCCGTGGCATCGATCAATCGATCGATGTTGGGCAGTGGGAATGAGTCTTTAGGGCATACTTTATTCAAGTCTTTATAATCTACGCACATTCTTAATTTATTTCCCTTTTTGGGGACTACTACTACTACATTAGCTATCCATTCAGGGTATTTCACCTTCCTAATGGATCCTATCTTGAGAAGGTTTGTTACCTCATCTTTGATGAACACATGTTTTACCTCGGACTGAGGCCTCCTTTTTTGCTTCACTGGTCTGAACCTGGGGTCGACACTTAGTCGGTGGGTGTTTATTTCTGGAGGGATCCCTTTCATGTCTAGATGGGACCAGGCAAAGCAATCAATGTTTTTAACAAGAAATTGAATGAGTCTTTTCCTGAGTTCGGGGGTTAATCTCGTTCCCAGGTATACCTTTCCTCGATCAAAATGGCCTGCTCAAGTTCTTCGACTGTCGACTGTGTTACATCCGACTCTTCGGGGGCAACGAAGGTTCGAGGAGTGAGGAATTCTTCTTCATCATCCTCGTTCAACTTCTCACAGACCACCTGTCCCTCGGGAATCTTCTTGTCTTCCGACTTCTCCGAGATGGAGGGTGTCAGTACTGGTGCCATGTCGTGTATCGCGAACATATCCTTCGCTGCATGATGTTCTCTGTACACCGTTTTTACACCATCCTTTGTTGGGAAATTCATCATCTGATGAAGAGTTGAGGGTACTGCCCCCATGTTATGTATCCACGACCTTCCAAGTAAGGCATTGTATCTCATGTCACCTTCGATGACATGAAACTTGGTGTCTTGAATTGTACCATACACGTTGACCGGGATGATGATTTCCCCCCTCGTCGTCTCACTTGACATGTTGAATCCATTGAGGACTCGAGAGGTGGGTATGATCTGATCGAGCAGTCCGAGCTGCTCCACCACCTTCGATCTGATTATATTGGATGAGCTACCTGGATCCACTAGCACATGTTTAATTTGAACTTTATTCAAAAGAAAAGAAATTACCACTGAATCATTGTGTGCTTGAGACAAGGCCTCGGTTTCTTCTTCACTAAATGTAAGAGCGTCCTCGGGTATATAGCCCCAAGTTTTCTTTTCCGTTGCGATAGATACTTTTGTCCGTTTGAACACGAGTCCTTGTGGGACGTCGATTCCTCCAATGATCACGTGAATGATGTGTTGGGGTTCTTTTGGTTCGTTCTTTATGTCCGTCCCTCTTTCTCGAAAGTGGTTCTTGGCTCGACCGCTGAGGAATTCTCGAAGATGCCCTTCGCTGATCAGTCGGTCCACCTCCTCTCGAAGCTGCCTACAATCCTCTGTCCTATGACCGTGAATGCCATGGTATTCGCACATTAAATCAGGGTTCCTTTGGGAAGGATTTGACTGCGCGGGCTTTGGCCACCTGGTATCTCTAATCTTACCCATGGCTGATACGATGTTCGAGACATCGATGTTGAAGTTGTATTCTGACAGCCGGGGTGCCTCCGTTGGTCTCGAGTGTCTGTCAAACCCGATCTTTCTCATAAGTCCCCAGGAATTTTGTCCTCGATCCGTCCCCTGATCATTTCTAGGTATATTCCGCCTCGAAGTATCTCTTCGATCTTTGACGTACGGTCAATATCTTTCTTTGCTTAGTCTCGATGCCCTTTCTGCAAACCTTGATTCCTTTTCTAAGAGCCTTCTAGGATATACCGATCCCGAGGGGGCTCCCAATTGGTCGTCCTCGACCCTGATCTTCGACTGATACCTCTTGTGCACATCTGCCCAAGTTACGGAAGGATACTCGATCAAATTTTGTTTCAGCTGCTTCGAAGCTTTCGAGCTTCGTTCATTCAATCCCTAAGTGAAGGCCTGCACTGCCGAGTCATCGGAACTGGTAGTAGTTCTATTCTCTCCATCTGAAAGCGAGATACGAATTCCCTTAGCATCTCATTTTCTCTCTGTTTGATATTGAAGACATCAGACTTCTTTGTAGAGACCTTGATGGCACCATCATGTGACCTCACAAAAGAGTCTGTCAACATGGAAAACGAATCTATTGAGTTCGGGGGTAGGTTATGATACCACATCATGGCCCCCTTTGACAGTGTTTCTCCAAATTTCTTCAACAAAAACGGATTCAATCTCGTCATCCTTCAAGTCGTTCCCTTTTATAGCACAAGTATAAGTGGTAATGTGTTCAATAGGGTCCGTGGTCCCGTTGTACTTCGGGATATCGGGCATCCTGAACTTCTTTGGAATGGGCTTCGGATCCGCACTCGATGGAAATGGTTTCTACACGAACTTCTTCGAATCTACATCTTTCAGAATTGGGGGTGCACCCAGGATCTGGTCGACCCTCGAATTATAGGTCTCCACTTTTTTGTCGTTAGCTTCTCTCTTGTTTTCTCCTGACTCAATCCTCTTGGAGAGGTCCTTGAGTATCTTCATAATAGCGGGGTTTGCTGCTGACCCATTGTTACTCGATATTTCCGGTGCTTGCTCGACTCGAGGAGCTGTTTCTGGCACTACTGTGCTTGGGGTTTTCTGTTGACTTTGTAGCTGAGCAATAGCCATTTGTTGTGCTTGCAACATCTCAAAAATGACTTGTAGGCTGACTTCTTTTTCTTCTTGAGCTGGAGTTCTTTGCACTTCGTGTTGGTCACCTCCGCGCACACTTCCGCCAGTATCAGAGTCTATATCAACATGCAAAGCATTGCGTGAACCTACATGGACGGGGATTTGTGCTGGTCCCACCTCAAGGTTTTGCAGTGGTACACCGGCGACTGAGGTAGCTGCACCGTTCTCTCCATGAAGCTCAAGACCATTGTTTCCGTGTGCATTTGTTGAGTTAGACTTCTTTTGACCTGAAATCAAAGATTCTTGGGCAAGAAAAAATGTGAAAAATAACTTGTGTATTCAGAAAACTAGCACCAAAACAATCACTATTATTTTTAGCCCCACGGTGGGCAGCAAACTGTTTACCTTGTAAAATGGTATGAACAATTATATTTTATTTGCGGTTCTAAAAATATGTGATTTATTTAATACTAGTTGTTAGGCATGAAATGCAAAGTGTAAGTAAGAAATGCAAACCACAATTGTTACAAGACTGGGGGCCTCGAACTCAGTGAAGTCGGGCCTCGAGGGTAGCCTTTAATGATTAATGATAAATAATAAATGAAGAACAATAATATGAAACAATAAATGGAAAGCAATAAATTTGTAAGGTAATTTTTGAGCACTTTTAAGCAAGAAAGGTAGAGAATGTTCTGTTGTAGAGAATATTCATGTGTGTTACAAAATGATAGGGGTCCCCTTTATATAGGAGGGAGAGTCCCAACATAGTACATATCTAATTATGATGAGGAAATGCCATTGGTACAACTAAAAAATGGCTCAGTACGGACTTGTACTATTTCTTGCAGATCTTGTCAGTTCAAACCACGTCCCTTTGGGAATTTCCCGCCTTTCCATGATGGTCATCGATTTCTATACTGCCTCGAGGTATGCCATGATGAGCCTTTTCCATACTCTCTATCGGGGGGGGGGGGGGGGGGGGGCCGGGGGGGGATATTTTCCCCCCCCCTCTCCCCCCCCCCCA